>JTDE01022223.1:27077-62595 GCA_014338405.1 Paragonimus skrjabini miyazakii
AGTAGCAGTATAGGTCGGGAGTAGCAGTATAGGTCCGAAGTGCCCACAAATTATGTGAACCGTAACGATTCTGTTGAGTTAACTTTGTTTGTCATCTACAAGGCGACACCTTGATGATCAATCGAATCACTGGCAGTAAACCGTATGTGTTGCCAGCGTGCTGCGGTCCATAGCATGTCTGCTTTCATATCCTAATCAATTTTCCTCTTTATAGACTATTTCTTTTCACTGGCTGCTCAAACTAGAGTACGATCTACCTGGGCTCATTATCGTTTATGATTGTTTTGTGGACAACTTACAAATGTGTTCCGGGCCGTCTTTGTGATTTATAAGTATTATGGGACTAACTATCCTTGACTTAGACAATGTCTGTCGTCTGGGCTACGGCTTCCGTAATGCCTGTTTATATTGGCAAGACGACTCATTGTTCCTTTAGTCACCAGCACTGTCAGAAGCTAAGGTTAGCTCACCTTGTCTTTGAACATAAATAACAGTACTCTCGGTCACTTTGTGTTTTGCTCAGGAGGGCAGTAACGGTTCAATTTCTAGCCTATACACCACAAGGTGCTGGTCGTTGTGTGATTTCCATGGTCGTAGTGCGAAAATTTAGACAATAGTCGCGACCACAGGGCCCGAATCAACGTAATTGGTGGTGGAAAGCCATCGTCACTGTGCTATCACCGGTAACCTATAACATACTGGTTAATGTTAGGTTTTGTTCCAACTTATTGTAGTATTTGACAGTCTTTTCCTTCGAAGAAGACCCTTCTTTACGCGTTTGCTATTTTACTTTTCATGTAAAGCTGTCATCTTCATCTGTCAACATACAACTTTCCTCTGGCTTATCATTTCTTATCCTGATTTGTGTTGCCAAATTTCAGGAGAGCCCATCGCAAAACATCTTGTTTATTTAATTTGATGTTCAACTGTATTACTGGTTAGTACACATTAAATATGGGAAAATGTGCTTTTATAGCCAAACCGTTTTGTTTGAGATGGCTGCTTACAAGGAATCAAAGGAGGCCTTACACGTCTACAGCTATCTACCCGTACAATTGCCACGGTACTATTACCCTGGGCTTTTCTGACAAATTATGTTTGTTTCAGCCATTCCACTGCTCTGTAGAGTACGGCTTGCTTGTATGTATATGGTTTCCGAATCAGAGCTTTATCAGACTTCCGTTTGCAACTCTCTTTAACTTTTAGGCATTCTCCGCATTCGAATCGGGTAAGCGGAAATCATCAAAATCAACACCAGATGAATCAGACGAAGAATCCCTCAGTGACGTTCAGCAACCGTCTTGCTCAACCATGCCATTCATCGAGCGTCCCGAAGGCCAACTTTTCCTGCGCCGCTTGTTAAGCGATGGAAAGCTCTACAGTGATTGTGAGACCTTTTATAGTTTCCTTTTTGATGGATCGTCATTCGTTTTCCTCACCTTCGACAGCAATGCGTCAATGGTTAATTCTGCCTTATAAGCATGCATATTATTACTAATGAGTAGTGTGGCAAATTAGTTAATTTAGAAAAACCCCATTGTGAATAATCTGGACTTCGGCTTGTTTCGAACCAGCGGCAGAACCAACATGCCCAGACATGGCAAACGCTCTGTCAGCTGAGCTACGAAACCACGCTGTGGGCTCGAAGTTTTCACATTTGGACTCAATCGCCTATCCGTCCCACTGTCTCATATGGAATCCACTAAACTAACCAGGTGATTGATTAGTCCGTCAGGATTTCCCGAACCGTTCACGTTGGAATCCACCAACGCCACTGTTAAGCATAGAAAATGTCTCCATTAAGCATATATAACGCAGGAAAATAACGCTTGTTTAGAAGTTAACGGGAGTAGGATTAATGGGATTCAATTCAAACCTTCCATTCCCCAAATGAAATAGTCAATCTCATAAGGACTATGCGTCATTGAGAACTTCAACTAAACCTTTTTGGTTTTCGCCCCCATATATGCCGCTACCAGCCTCACCACTGTTTAATCATTCATGTCACCTGGTGCTTTTTGGGTTAAACACAGACATTTATGGTGTAATTATATTGGAGACAGCTTGCGTCCTTTACTATGAATGACCATGTTTCGTAGCTTCTAAGCAACACTTTCCTTGTAGCCGCTTTATTCATTGATCTCTTAAGTTGCAAAAATGTCTCTTTTATCTTAGCTGACCTACAATAGTGAATACTGTTTCGAACTGCATTTCATTTTCTATACTCTTCCTCTTCGCTGTTGCTGTAACAACTTCCCGAATGCATGAATTGGTCAATAATCTTAATAATTTCATTTTCCAACGTTAACTCTATTTAAACCCAATAGAATCAGAGGAGCATCTTGTATTTCGAGGCTCTAAAGTATATTCCGAAGCAGTTGGTAGAACGCAACATATCTAACATCGATTGTAGTGTTTGATAAATGGCCCTTGTCGTTTGTAGTCATGATTCGCTGACCTTTGTTCTGTTAAGAAGCATTCCTCGATATTATGTGAGCGCCGCAGACAATCTTCTATTAATTTGTCTGTCAAAATTAACCTTGATTTATGCCAAGTTTGGTGTTGAATCCTCCAGATAATTCCTGTCTGTCTGCGTTGAAGCGTAAGACTTGCGAACCGATATCACGTTAGCGTATTTTCAGTACAATTCGATTGATCCAACCTAACTAAGACACTCTCAATAGTTCAAAGTAGTCAAACCAACTGAAAGAAAGCTTAGACGAATATATTAACGCACGCTTTGAAAAGTCTGCACGGGCTCATTTGATCTGGTCACTTGATACGTTTCAAGGCCAACGAGCAATAAGTTTGCACTGGTGGTTCCAAGTCTACCTACTACGGCATAATGAGCGTGCAATGATAAAATACTGGAAGCAGTATATCTACTGTTTTCAAGAGCGTTTGTCAGGATAGTAAATAATGACGTAATACTGTCCCTGCGATGAGAGACGTTCCGTACAGGTTGTGTCATCCGTTGGCGGTGCGTTCATTGATCTCTCAGTGGTTTTCCTGTGTGCTATATAACTGGTTCCAAGCATTGTTGCTTTTCCATCCACGTAAGTGTTTCTTTGACTATGGGAAAGCTGGCAAAACCCATAGAAGTCGACTTTTTGACCAAAGGTAAAAGCCACCGAGTGGTCTGCGGAAGCATAACGAATTTTTGGTGATTCGTCGGTTTAGTCTAAATACCCGAACTCTAAACAAAACGATTTGGAACTTCAAAAAACAATACGAGGTTGGTAGGTTTGACATGATCAAAGACAACAAACCATTGTGAGCGCGTTGGAGCGTTACTGGAATATTCCCTCCACATTTGTTCCTCGGTAGACATGATTGTTGTTGACTGGAACATTTTAGTGTACGTAGGTTTGCTTATTACTCACAAAAGGTTGTGATTGAGCTCTTAGATGTGATTTTATCGTCCGTATTATGAAGCCCTTGTGATGTTGGTTAGCATATCCATGTAGACAGCACAATGGTTTCCAAACCATCTTCCGGACCCGATTAGAGATAGGTACTACGGATAAGCTATAACAAGATCGAGGTTGAAAACTGTTGTGCTGCTTTTTCACCGGACCAGTCTGAATGTGAAAGACGCAATCAACAAAAAGTGGTGCTCATTTGACAGCGTTGAGCATTTCCCGGTTACTCCTCCGTACTCATTGATATCAAATGTTTTCCTCACTGTTCTATACCGTTTAACCACTCACGAATGTGAACTCTAAATTATGAGCAGGCATCACATCAGCTAAATTTGTTATATCACATCGGCCTTTCTAATTGGATTGTTCTTTTTGTGCAGTTACTTTTGGACGCCTCATTATGGAGCACGTGGCACCATCCAATCTTTGTGCATGGACGCGATGTAATCGTAGTTGTTTCGTTCTCGTCGGGTGAGTGTTGCAATAATTAACCAGTCATTCAACTTTAGGCAGAGGTTGTGACTGAATGTTAACAAACCCTGATTTTCGCTTCCCATTTTAGCCGTTATGATCTTCTTGACCGTTAACTAGTCGTTATGTGGTCACCAATTATGGAACACTCTCAGTGCTCCTAGTGAACTGGTGCTGATCGCGACCGACAATTTGAACGTAGCGATTTTACCAGAAGTAGATTGATTTGAACATTGGTTATACTGATCCTGACCTATAGTGCTACCTTGACGAGGTGATCGGGCTTGTGTGCTGTTTTGATCCGACAGGCTATGCTGACTAGGACTCCGGTCCTTCCAGGTGCAACCTTGTCGGACAGGCCAAAGGGTAGCAGTCAGACGGAAAGCAGTTACACTCATAGAATTACATGTCGCACTACTGACCGTGTAAGAGTGCTTAGGTAGCGAGGCACGATCCTATGAGCTTACAGTAGAACTATTTTGATGGTTGTGGCACTGTTGTCTTCGGTATCTGGGAGAAGGGGGTTAGAAAGGATACCCCCAAACAAAGAGCACTCCGATCGCCCAACGGTTGACCGTGACGGCCAGCTTATTATCCAGTACGGTCGAAAAACATCTGGTATCTCGCAAAAGCCCGATGTAACTTCGAGTACATCCACTGCGCGCAGCAGTGCTCAGAAATCAAACGTCAATGTCTTATTCACTGAACCCTCAGGCTAAGCAAGCCCGTCACTGCCAACTGAATCAGACGCTTGAGTCATTGGCTCCTGGTGGAGTCCCTGAAGAAAACCCTGTATCCTGTTGTCTCGCGGATCAGACTTTTGAGTCAGAGACTCAGGGTGGGGTCCCTCAGGTCAACCCTCCTCTGCGGCATAAACGACCGGGAAGTATTAGAAGTTGCCGTTCTCCCGACAGTGACGTTATTCACCCAACAGAACTTCCTCCTAATATTTTGCCCCCCATTTCTTCTGTCTTGCATGTGCCTTTGGGCTATAATTGTTTTCTGAAGCCAAGACAGCTGGTAAACATTGGCGCCTTCAATGTCCGCACTCTCCGACAAGTCGGTAAGCAAGCTGCTGTGGCTAGTATTCTCTCAAGTCTGGGTATTGATGTGTGCTGTGTGTCGGAGACGCGAGTCTACGATTCTAGCACCATCATACGCTTGAGCTTGCCTCCAGATAACTGCCGATGCAAGCACTTCTCTCTCAGAGTTTCTGGTGACGCCGAAGCTGAATCTCGCTGTCAAGCTGGAGTGGGAATCGCACTGAGTATCAGAACAGAGCAATGCTTGCTCGATTAGATCCCAGTGAACAGTCGCTTATGCGTTGTCTGACTCAATGCGTCGGTGAAAGTCTGTCGACGCAAATCAGAAAGGCGTTGTGTATTCATTATATGGGCGTACGCTGCAACGGAAAGCTGTTCGGGTGCTACCAAGTGTGTTCTATGACGCTCTCGTTGGCCTTCTGAGGCAAACTAAGCACTCAGATATCATACCAGCGGGCGACTTTAACGCTCAGCGTAGTCGTCTTTCTCCATATGAGAAGCGACTGAAAGGTATGTTTGGTGTCCGGGCACAACGCACTGACAGTGGCGAAAGACTGTTTCAGCTGTGGGCATCCCACGGTCTCTATATTTCGAGCACCGCATTCCAACACAGGAAAAAGCACTGTGCTACTTAGAAACCTCCATGTGCTTCTCAGCCTTGGACACAGCTCGATCATATAGCAGTCAGTTACAGGTAGCACCACTCTGCAGCAACCAACTGGACTCGGACCATGCTGTTGTGCGTGCCCGTTTTGTTTTATCATTTGCCCAGAGGACACGCTCGTAAATGCAAGGTACTTAACTGGCATTCGAGCGATGAGGGTATAAAGAACGCTTACCAGAAGGCGTTGGTAAACAAGTTGCCAAATTCGAGTCAGATGAAGGATCCTAACGAACACTGGGAACAAGTCGCCGCAGCTATGAAAGCTTGCTGTGAACAGGTACGTTCCGAAGGAGCTGTTAAGTTGCGACAGAACTGGATTTCCGTCACGTCGGTCAACCTCATGAACAAGCGTCGCTCGATCCCACCTGTTTCTGGATATGACCGTCGAGAATTTAAACGCAAGCTGACTAAAAGCTTGCGCAAAGATCGTGAACAATACTTGGTCGAACAGACGAAAGAGATGGAAAGAGCCTTTTTATTTGAGAATAGCAGAAGGCTGTTTTCCCTGATCCGTGGTTGTACTGGCCGTCGAATCGGTGTAAGTGAGACCATATGTGAAAAAGATTGTTCACCTATCACCAGTCAATCGTGCCTACTTGACAGGTGGACTGAACATTTTGAAGAATAGTTCAGATGAACTCAACCAGATCATATGAACGACAGGAACAAAATGGTCAGTTATTACGTTTCAGATGGCCCTCTGTCGGAAGCAGATATGGTCCTGGAGTTCAAGTTACTGAAGCGTAATAAGACTCTTGGACCAGACCTCCTCTCTTCTCGTTTAAAGGATGGTGGCGAGAGATTGATATCAGAACTGACAAAACTCTTCCAGACGATTTGGGAGACTGAAGAGGCACCTCGTGATTGATGCTTATCAACAGTACTTCTCGTTTTCAAAAAGTGGACCCGAAATCTTTGTGACAACCACAGAGGCGAGTTTAGTGTCTTGTGTCCAAGTTACTCTCTGGCCTTATACTAGGTCGGCGCACTAAGCCCAGAGAAAGTCAGATAGGCGAAGAACGGGCAGCATTTCGATCTGGTCGAGCGTGCGTTGTTCACATTTTTACCTTGTGACGGATCTTGGAACATCGGCACTCTTATGGGCAGCCGACGGTCGTGGTCTTTTTGGACCTGAAGGCTGCCTGCGATTCAGTTGCTCGTAACGTTCTCTGGAGCTGCCTTCTCCGCAAGGGAGTACCAGAGAAATACGTGAATCTACTGAGATCACTGTATGCTCGCTCTACAAGCAGGGTGAGAGTTTATAGTCAACTGTCTCGGGCGTTCACCACTTCTGGTGGTGTTCGTCAGGGGTGTCCGATTTCCCCCTTCCTGTTCAATTTTGTCATGGACGACATTATGGAGGGTGCGCTTGGGCAGTGCAGTGAACTTGGTGATGGGCTTCTTCCTGGCGCTAGATTGACCGATCTGGAGTACGCGGACGACACTGTCTTACTTAGCCCCTCTGCCGAAAACATGCAAACCATGCTGGACAGGTTAAGCGACCGGGCTGGTTTGTATGGAATGCGCTTCGCACCTTCAAATTGCAAAGTGTTGCTTCAAGACTGGGGCACTTCGACTCCTATTTTCTTCGTTGCAGGTAATCCGCTTGAGACTGTGGACAGTTTCACATACTTGGGTAGCACTATCTCGTCAGCCTGTAATATTGCTGATGAGATATCAGTAAAGATAGTAAAGGCACGAGTTGCCTTTGCCAAACTGCGTCATCTGTGGCGTCGAAAAGACGTCCGGTTATCGCTGAAAGGAAAAGTATTTTATACCTGTGTGCGTTCTATTTTGCTTTATGGTTCGGAAACGTGGCCTGTTCACAAGGAAGAGGTCAACAGGCTTACTGTGTTTGACCATCATTGTCTCCGCGAATTTGCCCATATTAAGTGGACTGATCGCGTGAGCAATGTGGCAGTTCGCTGGCGCGTTTTCCGGAACACTCGGGATGCGCGATCAGTTGGTCAGCTAATTACGTTGCACAGCTTGCGATGGTTAGGTCACGTACTCCGTATGTCATCTGATCGTTTACCGTATCGGGCATTATATGCTGAGGCCACCAACAGTTGGGTAAAACCGCGTGGTGGTCAGGCATCAACGTGGTCACGAAATATGAAGACCTTGACTGCTCCACTGAGCAAAGTGTGTAGGTGCCACTTGCCTGGCTGGGGTCCTCGTGATCACTCAAACCGCTGGTTAGAGACACTATCCGAGATGGCGATGTGTCGCAGTCAATGGCGTACCTGTATCCCTACCATTTCTAATTCCTCCGCCTAATCTTCTTTTATTAGTCTTCAAACTTCTTAGTAACGTTTTCTTCTAGGATATTCCACGTCAATGTTGAGGTGAACGGCGGCCCGAGCCACAGTGCCTCTGGTTAGTACCTTCTGATCGGGCTCATGGCTGTTATGATGATGATGATGATGACACTGATCTGATCGACTTATGGTGCGATATTCACATCTTTTACTGCTGGTGAACTTTGGAACAATTTGAATCCAATCTTGTGACAACATTTTGCACTGAAGTTACAATGTGCATATCACACTGATCAGCCGTATCGTATGGTCGCTTCAGCATGGTGTGTATATTTTCCGCAGATCAACTAGGTAAAACGATGTCGGTCGACTGGTTAGCAAAGGCTCCACCTCGAGATCACTGGAGCCTCCCAGTGCCGCCTCCAGAATATCGTCGGTCATGAAGGGAGATGAGACAGTCCTGCCGAGCGTCACGCGAAGCGTAGAATGCCCAAAAGAGCTATCCACAAATGCGTACTCTGCACTCATAGTAGGCATACAAGGTTTTGAATTGACCCCAGCTGTGAGTTCTTTGCTATTGAGACGGCTTCAGCATGCATTACGGGCAACTGAGTTAGTAGCAGTCTTTAGGTCCAAAAATATCGCAATCGTTGGTTGAGAGGAGGAGTGATCCAGTGTCTGTCGCAAGGTGAATATATAGTCGATACATGCACGATCGGGCCAGAGCCATTTTTGTTCCTCTCTTATCTGGTTCTGTTTGTGTTTCAGAAGTTCTCACCTTATGGGACCAGTGAGCACCTTAGACGTGATAGAGACAAGGTTGACACCTCTGTGAATGTCGCGAGATGTCCTTCTATGAAAATAGGAATGATTATTGGTAAACATTGGTCATGAAACAACTATCCAGTCTCCCACATGAAACGGAGGTGTGTGGTCAGGTTAAACAATAATTTCTCACCACCATCTTTAAAAAGGGCTTGAGAAAGAAAGTCAGAACCGGGAGTTTCAATAATTTAAGCTCCAGAATTACATCGGTTTCCGACCGATGGTCGATGGAATGTAATAACTAATTACACGAACTTTATCATCCATGGATGAAGGAGCCGGCCCAATCCGGTTGAAGTGTTTCTGAAGATATTCAGCCCGTCTGCCAAGCCGCCGTGACAGGCTGTTAATTCGCGAGCTATCTTTTTCACTTACGGTTTTATTAACACTTTGTCGATGGTCACTGGGTCGACGAACCTTGAAAACAATACCCGACTGTTCACTGATAAAAATGTCTCTTCCATCTCTTTGGCTCGCTCGGACAAATAAATCTCACGGCCTTTGCGCAGGCTGAACGTAAGTCTGCGTTTTAGCTCACGACAGTTTTTATTGCAATCTGAGTCACATGATTGTTGAGTCCATCCCTGCCTTATTTGTCGTATACCATTGGAGCAAACCTCTCCACAAGCTGTTGGTATAACATTGGGGATTTCTGTCGGGTGCTCTATTGTTACCTGGGAAATATGACTCTCAGTGATGTTCGATTGGCTTTTCATATACCCTGGTCACTCAGATTTCAACGGAATACTGTACATCTGTGAACAAGTGCTCTTTGAACAAATGGTAAAATAAGACGGGCATGAACAACCGTATGCGCCAAGGTGGTTAGTCTAGAACGAAGGACAGTCTTTGTTAGAGTGGCGTCACTGTCAGCTGACAGCGCTGCGTTCAATCATCGTCCATGGTTGAGTTGTACAAAGTGGTCTCCAAGTGGCATATTGTCGTCGTTTATGCTGAACTGCGCAACTCGATAAATAGGGTCTGTTAGATACGAATTAATTGTAATAGCCAATCGTCGTTGTAGCGCCCGCGCATCGAACGTACCACCTAGCCATTCTTCTGGATTGAGACAACTAACTTCTGCATTCATAAAACCTGTAAGCACAGTGATGTTCAGGCGCTTAGTTTGTTTAAGAAAAACAGGGGTTTTGAAGATGGTGTTCTTTACAGCATCTGAACTATTGTATGTTAGGACATAACCTGATATGACAAATAAACAGTTTTTGTTTGTGCTACATCGATCGACTTAGACCAAAATGGTAAGTTTGATGGCAAATAGGTGGCCATTCGCCGGAATCCAGAAGTGACTTCTCCTGTACATTAGAATTCAGTGTAATCCTCACTCAAGCTTAACCGCTTACTTTGTCCTCATCATCGCCGGAGACCCTGGGAAAGAGCCGCTGGTTTCTGGCTTTATCCAAAGGCTAATTCAAGCTGTCGTTTCTTGGAATTTGTGACATCCGTGCGAATCTTACTTTTCTGGGCGTTCTGGTTCAGGGCTACCTTCTTCTTGAATCTGTCATCAATATGACTACATGAAGGACTCACACGAGGGACGTCAGGAGAACGCAGCTTCTGGCGACTAAAGTTCCGCGTTTAGCCCCTCGTACGACGACTGTTTTGAGATCCACCTTTCAGTCATCCGACCTACATTTATTAGCCAACCCTACTAATAGTACCTCCGTTTGTGGTTCAATTTTGTCCATATCTGCTTGGTATAATGCTTCACTGTTCGTGACAATTTTTACCATGTACAAGACCAATATGGGCCGCAGACTCCAAAGATGAAAGCGGTTCAGATACCGCATTGACTTGATTTCGTCAAATTTTCCTTGACACAGTTTCAATCAATACTAAGTGGTGTCTTCTGTCAATAGGTGATTGGGTTGTGCACGAAATTTGTGCATAATAAGTAGGAATGGGCTTTAGTGATTCTCCAGACTCAGAAAAAATCGTCGAGTTGTTGGATCAGTAAGCGGTGGCATATTTTGAGTGGCAGAATTGGGACGCCTGCCCCTGTGGTAGATTATAAATCGTAAATACGTGATCATTTGAGGAAAAATCTCATTTGTGTGGACGCAGATGAAACCCATAATCCTGTAATCTGCAACACGCAGTCCATTTTGTCAATTATTTCAACCGGAGTCTTACCGACCACCGGTGTATCGTCTGACTACACCACTGCATGGGGAACGTCAATTAACATTGTGTACGCTACTTGTTGAAAAATTTCCGGGGCTGTCTGAACATCAAATGGACTGTAACGGAACAGACCACGACGGTTATTGATAATTAAAAGCTCTTTCGAGTTCTCGTCAATCTCGATTTAGGGATAGGCATCAGATAGGTCCAACTTAACACTGTTTTATCCTTCGTTTATAATTGTGACCAAGTCATCTGATGACAGCAATGGATATTGATCTGTTCCCGGGTTAACATTTAATCCAGTGAGGTAGTCAGCACATTACGGTTAATCTTAAAGTCTTGGAAAAGGAGCTTGGTCCTAACGTAGCTATTAAGCATCAGCGTGAATCACTGATGTATTGTTGTCTGTCATGATGATGAACGTGTGGGGATTACAGAAGCAACGTGCTTTCTCTTTCGATGATGTGGGGAGTTAGACATAGGTGCGATGAAAGATATAGAGCTGGTTAGAATGCATGTGTAAGAGAGCGATGTTGAGAAAGTACGCAAACACACGCAAAACAAGAGAAAGGTTGGAGGACTCTAGAAAAGACTTATACTGTACAACATAAAATCTGGTTTTAACCATGTGGAGAGACTGTCACGACTCTAACTATTTGGTTGTCAGCTTTTACTACGAAGCCACACTGGGGGCTCGGAGATTTCACACTTGGACTCAATCGCCCACCCGTCCCACTGTCTCATGGAATCCACCAGTTGATCCAGGGGATCGACTGCATGGGCAGGATTTTTCGAAAAATTTACGCTGGAATCCACTAACGCCACTGTTGAGCCGTGTTGAAGCAAGGTGTTTTTGTCGCCGGCTCGAATCCAGCCGAAGACCTGACTTTTCACAATTGGGTCTGAGCGAAACTACTCATTAGAAACTGATAGTAATGAAATGATTACCTAATTTATTAACATTATTGTTATTATTATCAACCTCATTTATTCGAATACATTTCAAATCGTCTGGCGATGATGCATAGGTTGGAACTAGCAGCATAACATCATGGAACTGGACATTAGTCAGGTGGATTCATTACTTCTGAGAAAAGTTGGTCCCATATAAGTACAGTTAAATAGCGTTACTGTTGTATTTTCGATTGACGGGCTAGATTCGACTGGCAGATTGTAAGCTGCCGAACTCTGGTTTAGTATATGACTCTTGTTGAACACAGAAGTGATATACAATGAAAGTGTACTGATATATAATTTGAGTTTATGTGGGAGGTGTATCTGAATGTATATGTGCGTTTGATATATTCATCTAGGATGATGGTACCACAATAATGTATACTCCACAATTACTACATCGGTCCTGCTGTTTACTAGAGTAATTTCGATTGTTCATGGATCCTACGTGTTCGTGAGGAATCATGGATAGCCGAAATGATTGCTTAACATCTACCAATTCATGCCAGTTGACCATCGATGGTAATCATATTCTCCACAAAGTACACATTATTCTAAAGCAACGGGTTGATCGAAACAAGTGAATACCAGTCAAAATGTTTTCACAGGTTGTGAGTTTTGGTTGAATATGTTCAGGTTGCATTTCATCCTTTTCTCCTCGCATTCTGCTTATCTAGTCTTGGTACCTGTGCACCGCCATAGAACTGTGCTACTATAAAACCTGATCCATTTGAACGCAGATGTTCGTCTATGACCGTATTTGACGGTTGCTGCATGCGCACTGATTCTGAAACGTTTGAGCAGCACAACTATCATTTACTTCATAAATCCAGTTCCACATATTTGTTCGAACGGATGTCATTGTATCTCGTCAAGTGTATACTGTGGAATTAAAACATGCAAGCTACGTCATTTTCACAATGTTTCTTCTAGGTGTGGAAAGCTTCACGAACATTTCTAGTGAAAAGTTCTTTTTGTACACACAACAGTGGCATCAGTCGTTCAAGAGCAGTTGCCTCATCAATTCATTGAGCAAAGTGGGTAGGTGTCGCTTGCCTGAATGAGGTCCTCGTGATCACTCAAACCGCTGGTTAGAAACGCTGTCCGAGATGGCGACCTGTCACAGTCCATGGCATACATGTATCCATATCGCTTCTAATTCCTCCGCTTAATCTTCTTTGATTAGTCTTCAAACTTCTTAGTAACATTTTCTTCCAGGATATTCCACGTCACTGTTGGGGTGAGCGGCGGCCCGAGCCACATTACCTTTTGATCAGGCTCATGGCTGTTATGATGACGATGAGTTGCCTCACCAGTATGGAGTAAGCGTTTATTTCGGTGCGTGAAAGGTGCCCGAGAATGCCGACGGATCGCCAGAGTCGTGATTTCTTTCGAGCACATGGCGTACGGTGAATGAAGATAGTCTTATGTGCATGAGCTTTAGCCTCATCTGCACAAATTGAAGCTTTTTGGTCGATGCGGTTGTACACCCACTTACGCAAGCGCTCCGTCATCCGGACTTGCTGCTGTCCCTTTGTCAGTCCTATGCGCCCACACGAATGTTGGTACGCACAGTGAGAGGTGAGAAGCGAGGTGAGCGGTTCTTGATAGCGGGCGTTGGCATTCTGTTGGTGTCGAAATTGACAGCTGCTTTGGCCGCTCAGAAGACTCGTTGCATAGAAGAATCTATTCACTCTTTAACGATTTGGTAGACAATCGCTCCTAAGACGATATCGAGTGAATACTACTTTTGGTCCAGCCAAATTACCTAGTTAGTTCTTGACTTGTAGTTTGTTGGATCGTCTTGTAAACCACTTTGGATATCCGATCGCCTTCAGAATGCCAATTTTTTCGTCGATTTGCCTCTGTTTTGTAAATTCTCCTGGTCCGATCGAATGAAGTTATTGACAAACCCCGCTTATACTGAACTTGGACAAAACTATCGTATCGCAAGTACTATCCTGTCCAAATGAACTTTCAATAGACTTAGCGTCTTACGGTGTCATCAACTCTGCGTTGGATCGATAAATCCAAAAATAGCAGACATTCTTTTCCAGCCTCATAGATTCGCGTGACTACAACTGATTTATCCTATCAGTGTGTCGGAATGAATAGAAAAAGAAAAGCGGGTAGTGGTATATTCGTATTTGATTTTCTTTTCATGGCTGGTACTCATACTCGTCGGGATATTCGAACCAGTGTTGTAAATATTACGAAATTTAATTGCTCTTCCATCATACCGTGGACTTCTTTGATAGTCGATTGAAATTAAGCATACAAGTTGTAGTTTGATAGTTTTCTTGTTGTTAATTAAGATCGTGTGAATGTGCACCAGTCTGTTGTATGAGCAGAAGAACGATCCAGAAATCCGTTAGACCCCTTCCTGCGGTTGCGTTGTGCATTCCACGTGGAAAATTAATCGTTCGTAAGGTATTCAGATGAGTGATCGGCGGTTATCGGCTTGAATGGCCACTTCGATTACACCAGGTGCTTCACAGGACCGAAATTCATTTATCACAATCTCTGAGTGCACACTCATTACTGGCCACATTTTGGCTTTATTGTTTCATTCATTGTGCGATTCAGTACCAAGTATAGGCTTATCCTGCAAGTTGCGGAATCGTCATCAATCTAATACTTCGGCCAGTCTTTGTATGTTTACAATTAGTTCACTTACGTACTCCAGCTTACTTGGTAACTCAGTGCGACGTATTGGTTGTAGGAAAACGTCGCACAAATTGTATCTGTTATTTGTTCTACCAAGCCATTAAACGACCTTCAGTTTTAGGTGACAGTTTCTGTTTTTGGTCACTATACGGATTAGTGTGGTCACATAATTCCTCATTTTCCCTTACGTACCAATTTGTTCGGTGGCTAAACACACTTTGGAGAACACGTTCGTGGTAACTGTACATGAGGTGAACTGGTCACAATATTTTTATCCTTCGCTATCTGAGTGTTGACTGCAAGGTAATTTGTTTCTCCTTTTCCCCTTTCTGTAGTCTGTACGAACTTGGCGATCGGAAAATTTGCAAACGGCTTCGTTCCATGTTGTCTCCGTATATGACCGAGTTGTCCGTGTCCCCACTTCCGGGTGCCAAAGTTTTGTACAAACATCTGAATTGTGTTTCAGACTAATAAAATTAAGCATAAAATCTCCATCATGACTACGTGCGATTTATTCCATTCTGTTGTTTTGTTAGTGCAATATTTAAGCGAACTCTGCTTTAACCCGCATGTTTGATATGGAGAACACCTCCAAGTTCAGTTATCAACTTGCTAGGTTTTCATTTTCTGCTCAACAATGCGCTTGGTTTCATGCGATAGATTAGTTTACTTTCGTGATGATTACTGCCAAGTTGCGCAAACTTTTACAGAACCGATCGATTCGACTAGGTATTCCGGTCCATAACCATCGTTACACCAAGCTGCACTCTATCAGCTATTTTTGGCCATAGTTTCTACAGATTTACGTAGTTTTGTCCGAGTTTTTTTTTGCCTGGGAGGACAGGTGACAGTGTAGTCCCAAAATGACCTAATATAATGCAAAATAACTAGAACAGTTTAATGTGGTTCGGCCTTTTTGTGTCCGGATAAAAAGTGCGATACAATTTAATTGTTTAGTCAATTTTTAGTTGACGTGTTCGCTGTCACAGACCAGTAAGGTTGCATTCACAGTTCGATTTGTTTCGAAAAGAAGTGAACTGGTATTGTTTTTCACATTTTGTGACTGTCCAAAAAGATGATATTTGATTACTTTGTAGGAATAGGGTTCGGTTTTATGTGCAGCTGATCTTTTTCAGTGAAAAAGCCAGGCGCCACCTGAAGAACTCGAAAACGTCTGTCGCTGCCAACAACTAATGTATAAAAAAGGCGGACGGAAAGAAGAAAGAAGTATTCCTATCAGCCAAAAAAAAGTGTAAAGCTCAGGGTATCTGCGATAAGCAGTCTGCTTCTGATGAAGCAGAACGTTGAGAAACCTCAGCCACATGCGAAGGCTGTGGTCAAATGCCGTTGATAATCCAAACTACCGCCTACTTACAATTATCATAAGTAGCGTAAACATCAATTATAATTTTAACATTTACAACACCACCTAGGGGATGTTACGATACCTGCAAAATCCGTCTAGGCTATTAATATCAACGTTGGTTCACTAACTCTTTTCAGTGGTTAACCTTTATGCTAAAATGATGGATTGCTTCTAGTAACCAGTTTACTTACAGGCTTTCCAGGGAAAGGTGATCAGTTGAAGATTTGCTTCCCAGGTCCGATTCACTAGGACGAACAAGTTACTAAATCCGAAAGCAACAAAACTGCGAAAACCTCTTTGGAAACTGAGACTGTGTTGTAAGCGTAGGTTGGAGATAGGCCTAGGTTACAAATGTGAGGCTAATGACTAAAACTGCACAAAAAACGGTGGCAAATTAACAGTCCCAAGGTGGTTCAAATGACCTCAAATTGATCTTCAGCAGTGAGTTAGTGATGCACTTCCAAACACAGGTCATGTCAAGTCTATTGGTATTTTGGCTTACACGCCGATCTCTAGGTCGCCCGGTAGATAGGCTCAACAAGATGTTTATCCCGGACCGGGTTTTCTCACGATCGATTAACAGGCTTCGTAAAGTATTCAAACCAACATTAAACGGGACGTTGAAAACCATCCGTTACCTGTGTTTCGAATATGTTACCCATCTGCGGTTTTATGGTGAAAATGAACTTGGTTGAACTTGTTGAAGCTCGTTCCCAGTATGCCTACTTAACGGATAAACACTGGAACCAAACTGATCCTAGCATGAGTATTATGAATAATTGTATATATGTTACTTCAAACTCCTCGTGAGGTTAGCTGGTGCAGGTTGGTAGCTTGAGGTAGATGTCTTCAACCATAGTGGGTTGCTTACGGGCCGCAGTAAAGCTTCTGAAAAGGCGGCTACAAAGCATAATTGCTCCTGCATCTAGGTTGACGATGGAATGGAAGACAGTTATTATACCACGTAATAAAGACCGGAATGATGTTGGGATGTACTGAGATTTCCTTCTGAGAGGAAGTGAAGTTGGTTTCATCGAGTGTGCATCGAAGGTGGATTTTGAAATCGTCTCAACGTAAACTTGGCTATGAGCTCAAGATCAGAGAAAACTTGTTCGGTGACCACGCATTAAACACGTCACAAGATTGTTTTGGGATATGTCCAAGTGATTGGCAGTGAAATGTGGTCCAACTGGCTGTGTTACAAATCGATTTCGATGCCATACGGGATTAACAAGTAACTCACGCAGCGCAGAAACTGTTCATAGCACAGCCCACTGAACTCATGAGGGCCTCATTTATTGTAACTAGAAGTGATGGGTGCGACTTCCCGTGTACTTGACGATAGTTCTTGCTTAGACCCAATCGAGTTGCATCGGTGATTAGATGAATCCATCATACAAAAATAAGCAAACAAGGTTTACCATGTAAAGATTTTAATTACCCCTAATCCACCGAGACAAAGAAACTCTAGGAGGAATATAAATAATTGGGCCTACAGGTTTCATTCATGTCTTCATCATTGCATGCACCTATCCCATCGGAATGAATAACTCGAAAGTAGTCTTTACATCTAGCTGTGTATGCTCGATCTGTTAACTGCGGATTAACCTACCGGCTGCCTGCTCTGTCTATTTCCCAATTGACAACTGGTCCGAATGAGCTTCCAATAAATACTATTATAGATGGTAGACAGGTTTTCCTCATTAAAACTAGTTCTGCTTCGTTATCTTTGGTGGTCCTTATCCGGAGATTCTTCCTGGTCATGTCCCCTTACCATTGACATTCTAATTCCATGAATGTTTGATTAATTTTTCAAGGGATATCCGATTACACTTCGCTCTGAGTTTGTTAGGTAACCTGAGGGTGTCACCATTCAGCTCTTGAGTCACGTGAATTAAAATGCTAGTAGGGATGAAGGGTTTTTCAAGGTCAAAGAATCCATGTAATTTTGCCACACACGTTGGTACGTGTTAAGCAGACACTTAAACTACCGTTGAACCTAGTTCGCAATCTCGCCCATCATCTTCAGCCGAGTGAAATCACTGTAGAGTATATTTTTAAGTTTAATTAAAGCATTCAGGCTTCAGCCTAAACATGAGTAATTTTGCAGATGAACGTTGGATGATTCGCGAATGAATGTGTTCAGTGTTGTTTGTTTACTCTTAGTATACCCGAATGGCCGCTGTTTATTAGCCAGCCAGTCACATTCACAGTTTGAATGAATCGACCAACCAACTGTATACTTAGAATAGGTCCAATTGCGAAAAACCGAAACTGACTAGATTTTAACCAGCGACAAAAACAGCATACTCAGAAGTGGCCAGTTTCCTACCAACCAAACTACGGAGCCACGTCAGAAGATTTGAGAATTCACATTTAGACCTAGTTACCCGCCAAACTACTTATTAGTAACACGGTTTCAATGCTCAGCAGTGACGTTGGTGGATTTCAGGATGAACTGTTTGAAAAATCCTACTTGGATAATCAGTCTGCTGAACTATTTCGTAGGTGTCATATGACACAGTTGGTTTGGTAGGTAACTAGGTCTAAATGTGAAATTTCTGAGCTTGCCGCGTGGCTTCGCAGCTCTGCTCTTAGACCGTTTGCCACACTTAAATGTTTGAACAAAACAGTCAGAAAACGAAAACTGGTAGATGCAAGCATTTCGTATTGACTCATCAGTACACTTGGATGTGCCATTTTTGTCGCTTGTCCGATTCTCGTCGAAGTCCAGATTGTTCTCAGTTGTGTCTCTTCTAAATTATCAGATCTACCAAACTGGTTCATCATCATCATAGCAGCTATGAGCCTGATCAAAAGGTACTGTGGCTCGGGCCGTCGCTCACCTCAACAATGACGTGGAATATTCCAGAAGAAAACGCTACCAAGAAGTTTGAAGAATAATAAAAGAAGATTAGGCGGAGGAATTAAATATGGTATGGATACAGGTACGCCATTGACTGCAACACATCGCCATCTCGGATAGCGTCTATAACCAGCGGTTTGAGTGATCATGACGGCCCCATCCAGGCAGGCGACGCCTACACACTTTCCTCAGTGGAGCAGTCAGGGTCATCATATTTTGTGGCCACGTTGTTGCTCGACCACCACGCGGTTTTACCCAACTGTTGGTGGTCTCAGTATATAATGCCCGGTACGGTAAACGATCAGATAACATACGAAGTACGTGACCCAACCATCGCAAGCTGCGAACCGTGAGTAGTTGACCAGTTGGGCGTTCCCGAATAAGCACCGGCGAACGGCCACATTGCTCACGCGATCAGTCCATTTAATGTGGGCTAATTGGCCGAGACAACGATGGTCAAACACAGCAAGCCTGTTGACATCTTTTTTGCGAACAGGCCACGTTTCCGAACCATAGAGCAAAACAGATCGTACACAAGCATTATGTACTCTTCACTTCAGCGACAACCTAACGTCTTTTCGACGTCAGAGATAACGCAGTTTGGCAAAGGTGACTCGTGCCTTTGCTATCCTCGGTGATATCTCATCAGCAATATTACAGGTTGACGAGATAATGCTACCCAAGTATGTGAAACCGTCCACAGTCTCAAGCGGATTACCTGCAATGAAGAAAGTAGGAGTGGAAATGCCCCAGTCTTGAAGCAGCACTTTGAAGGTGCGAAGCGCATTCCATACAAACCAGCTCGGTCGCTCAACTGTACAGTTGACGGTGTTAATTGAATAAACGTCTGTTCGTCATTTAGTGTTAAATGCCAACTCGGATGATACGCAGAGTATCTCGAAATCACTACCAATCCCACCATCTGCACTCAATGAGGGACATTCGGTTCACTTATGGGTTGGGCTCTATACTTTGCGTACTTCCGTAATATGCCAGATCACCTAGCAATCGGATGTGTATTGTACACAGGAAACACTTGTGCAACAAGCAATTTCTTTTCCATACCTAATCAGTTAGTTTCAGTAGATACCATCGGAGTAACGGGCGTTAATTTCAACTAAGTTGAATCTCGTGAACATCGTACAGAACCCGCAGCACTTGCGATTGTTATGCTGACATCTCCGACACCTGTCCACTCAATCGAGGGACTGGTGTCACTGGAAGTGTATGCTTTATTCACACTTCTCTCGTGGACTGAAATCGGGTGGTTGTTGATAAAAGGAAGGGTTACCAGCGAAAAAAAAATGTTATCACGTTACGTTCATATGGACTGTGTTTTATGGTGTTCCTCTAGAAGTGTTTATATTGTACACAAAAAGTTTATTTGGTGAACCTAGCAGGGAGCTTCATATGTCGAACGTTTAACATTTGAATAAACTTATCGTCTGTCCGTTTTCGAATAAGACAATAAAGAAACTTCAATTTAGTGCCTATTTCCGTAAAGGGCTGACAAAAATTTCTATTAGAGTGTGCAAACTACGCTCGATTATGAGTGATGTTCACTTTACACGAGTCGAAGTCCTCCACTACTCACTAGCAATCGAAATATTGCTGAACAATTTATTGATTTTTAGGCTTTCAACTTGGAGTGGAGCCCTGGTCGTGGGGTTGTCTGTTGAAGTGAATAGGATAGTTGCTGTATCTCCTAGTGAGGTATTCGGACAATCTGAGTTTTACTGATAAGCGATTGTGGATGAGGGTTTGCATATGATTCGATCGTGCCTAATGTGAAGCCAACGCCGTAGTGATCAATACGGTTGCCTCATGAGAACGTGGCTGGTGTTCGAGTCTAGTGCTTCTTTTTGAAAGAGGTTGAGTGAAATGTCTATGAGAAATGTAAATGATGATCAATTGATGTAATGCAGTAGACTTGAATTTCTTCTTGTTAGAGTTCATCAGAAATATATTTGTTTGGCGTGGTAGGGATTCAAGATCCAAACCCAAAGATTTTATTTGTATTCAGTCATATATAACTAACCATCGGTTATTGCGGTCTCATTTAACTAGGCTGTGTAGAATCCAGCAAGCTTGGAGTTTGATCCAGACTGCCGTTCGATGGACTGGCTTTTCAGTCTACTAATGCATATCTAAATGGACCTCATTTGTGCATGCGTACGTGTAAAAACTGCTCTCGTAAACACCGAATACTGTTTGTAATGTATATACATTAACCTGTCATTTATCCTGTTCTAACATATATTAGCAGGTATTTATCAACCATCAGCTCTTCCACCAACACCTCAACTCGCTTTCCGAACTTTCGCAAATATCAATTTATCTATGACAGATAGATAACTGTACAGCAGAAATGGCATATACCATTAGGTCTTTTTTCTAACTGATTGTTAGCTTTTTATGTTAGACTTCATAATGTCTGTTTTGTATATGCAATAGCTGCAACTAGTATTTCAGTCAATTAGGATATCTGTATATTGATTCATAAAACTGTTGACCATTAATGGTTATTCGTTTGACAATTTACGAGTGTCTTATACAATGAACTGTTGGTTATCTAATCGAAACGTGGTTTTGGTTATCACATTTGTGTTAGTATATGAATATTACTGAAAGGTGGTCATTTTCCACAAACTGTGGTGATCTACTAAACTCGACTTTGCGTACCGAGTATGGAAAATATTCTCAAACTACCTGAAATTTTGCTACAAACCTATTGTTATTCAAGAAACTTGTTGCCTAACACTGTTACTGATCCCCCATGTCATATTCCGAGAAATAGAGTAGATGGAAAAAGGAACCTTTTTTTGCACGATGGTAGAACTAACTTTGTTGTCAAGCTAAAGAGCATCTTATCACCAATCATCTTATCACCAATCCACGTATTTCTGAGTGCTATTCATAATGTATCGAGCTATCTCTGTATAGTGTCCTTCACACATATCTAGACAACATTAGAAAAACCAATGGAAATTTTGGTATTGTCCATATGTTTGATTGTTAACATCCACGAGAGTCACAGTGAATAACAGAAACAAGCGAACCCTAGTGAAAGGGATGTACACTACTGATTAACTTTGACTGTAATCCGAAAACTGTCGGGTGGAGAAACTAACTAGATGAGTTAATCGTGATAACAATGAATCATATCTGATTTATAATAAACTGCCAATACTGACGCAAAATGTGTTTACGAAGTCGAACGAGCTGTACAGTTGCCGGTTTAATTAGTAGGCTGACAATACGATCAGATCAGATTGCTTTTCTTCTGTCGCTGATATACTGTGTACATCCTCGTTCTGCATTTGGTCACCGTATTCTCCAGTTTCACAGAAGAAACTAAAATAATCGTCGGTTGGATAATCTTTTACATAGCATATCTTTCTAAAAACGAAAAGCCGCCTGGCTACTAGCATAATGACGGGTTGGATTAACTGCGCGGCAATAAACACTTGTCTGTTGTAATGCGATAAACACCATATGAACTTTGAGGTTCTTATCAACGTTTCAAACAAGCGTCAGATGATGTTACCCAGACAGAGAATCAATAGATCTTGTTCAACAACATCCTGGACAGAAGTTCTGAACATGTCACTTAGAACATAGGATAGAATAGATCGTTTCAAAAGTATCGGTTTGCCTTTTTGTTCGCGTTTAAGTGGCTTCAATGTCCATGAGATATTCACGTTCATTTTTCAAAGGTCCTTTGAACGCACCCTCTACGGATCAAGGTGTACACGTAAGAGCTAACAATCACTTCACTGTCTTCTCTGATCGTAGTTGTAGATAGCACTACATCCAAGATTAGGTTATGCCTGACCAGTAATTCAGTTCAGTGGCATGTTTCGAACAAAGTCGCTTGAAATCAGGTACTGAAATTCATGACTCTGTACACCCTCATAATTAAGGAAAGGTTGTATGAAAATGTGGTCATCAGTAAGAGAGGTTCTGTTTTCAAGACACAAACTATGAAAGAAAATGGCAATATGTCTATAACTATCCTAAACCTGTCAAACTTTAGCTGTTTATAAATGGAACTAATGTGAACCACATTTCGAAATTATAACATCACATTCCAAACTCAAACTTTTAAACATAAACATCTTTGATCAGTTGGTGCACAGTCATCAGTTTCACACAATACAAGGTGTTATGCTGTGCATCGGCGTGGATGATGTCTTGGTTGATTTCGTAAAAATTGTAGCACACCCAATCAAACTGAGCTTAGGAAGAAGATAGAGTTTAACAGTGCAATTTTGCCCGCCCTATGTAGCGTATACCACCCTCTGGTGACGTTCACATACGATAAGCACAGATAGAAAAGTGAAATTTCCCCATAGCAAAACAATATACATTATAGATCGGATAGGTGAATAATGACACTCAGCGTGTTTCGAAGTAGAAAATGCAACTATTTTGTGAAGCCTCTTCGAGAACCGATTGTATAGGTGTAAAATGAAACCACAAGGATTTTGACCATGTCCATATTGCAGCCTATAGGATTTATACAATCGTCCACTTTGTACTAAAATGGTTGGACAGGTCTTAATAAAAGATCTTTAATTTCACCGATTAGTAAAACAAGAGGCAAACCATAAACTACTTGATTCTTGATGGAGGAATGCTCATTTTCTCAGTAACATCGGCAAAAGATGTTGAAATCTGGTTTTCTTTGAGCTCTGCACGAGTTATGCACCAACTTTCGGATATGTCTGAATAGTCCATGCTATCACTAGATGGTAAACGAATATCCAGTGGTTTTAACTAACAGACTTTTGCTATAGTGAAGTGCAAACTCAGTGCGCCGGCTCGCATACCCTTAATTGAACTCAAGGATACACTACCGTTATACAGTACAAAACTGTTTCTTGATATTGCAAATTTTCCATATCAAGGTTGTAAGAATACAAAATTCGTAGTCATAAACATATTCAAAGTTATCCACAATAGACAGATTATTTGGACTGACTGCTAGTTACAAACCTACTCGGTCGTACATCATTTATGACTTCTGAAAACTGCGTTATTTTCCAACTTACCATAATATTTGCATATTTCTTATCTTGTTGTTGAATGTCTCCCTAAAAAACATTTAACCTCAAGTATGCTGATGGTGTTGCCATGAGTTATATATATCTGATTGGAAATGGTGCTTCTCAACTTATATGCAGGTCATTCTCAAAATTGTAAATTGACCTTCATCTGACGGCCAGGATATAAACTTCAATCCTGTCACAACACCGCCCATAATTGACATAACTAGTTGTTATTTTTGCATATAAAATAATTTTTAACATACGTAATGATATTACATTGCTCCATGTTTCCTTCACATCTAAAAAGAGGAATTCACATCTGTGAACATCTTTCTAACAGTGACTGGCTGCCATGTAAAATCATTCCGTTAAACTATACATTTAGGCAAACGGTTTATTCATTGTAATGTTCTTCTTCCTCATTTTAGTGCGTTGTTGTATCTTTATTTTTGTCTTCCTAGATGTTTTAATTTTGTAAGCCATTCTATTATATGTCCGGATAAATATAGGAGCACTAATTTATCTGACGTACTTCAGTTT
The DNA here is from genome assembly GCA_014338405.1 of Paragonimus skrjabini miyazakii. Lineage (NCBI taxonomy): Eukaryota > Metazoa > Platyhelminthes > Trematoda > Plagiorchiida > Troglotrematidae > Paragonimus > Paragonimus skrjabini miyazakii. Next base: position 51,353 of record JTDE01022223.1, read on the forward strand.
ACTGTCTCATACTACGTTGGTGTTTTGAGAGAATTTTATCACCTCTTGTCAAAGTTGTTTATTATACTTTCTTCTTACAAAATGATCACATACTTTCACCAACATCTGCACGGACGTTTGCATGCAGAGCATCAACTGTTCCTTGTTTGTTCCGCTATCTATGCGACGAATAGAAAATTGTCATATCTGAATGCTTAGACACATTTGTTTGTGAGAAATGCTCAGGTTGATTCATTGCCTGGAGAGAGCACACAATCTATCAGTGTCATACACCCGGTTTTTGAACTACGGTTATGTTCTCCCAAAGCGAGCTTGCTGACATTGTCTCCAGATACTTCATAAGAATATCGTCAGAGTTCACAATTCGACCGGAGGGAAGATATGCACCATTGACGATCTCTACTAAACGCGGAACACGAAAAGGACTTTTTGAATTGTCTCTATGAATGCAGTTGCTGTGGTTATTTGTGAATGATGTACAACTTATATTAGGCAAAATCCTCTATCGCTTACTATATTAATACACAGTATTCTTACTGACTTTAAAAATGCTTGTGTTTTCTTGCTCCATTTTTCTAACAGTCACAGTTATTTCTTTCCTTCGTACACACGTACGTTTTTTTAAATTTCCTTCGATTGCTAGATATAACCAAATCCATTGACATTTTCCTACTTTGAATGTGATGGGTTTAACCTGTCGAGTCGGTGAATAATCAAATGGAACCACAAATTATCAGCTAACGTTAGAATGTTTTTTGGATGACATTTTAAGCTTACAATATTATCAGTGCTTTGCTATTGAATAATTCATATGACCGATTTGTTCACTTTTTGGTTGTACACTCGTGTGTACATGTAATGATTTAAATTGTTGTTGCCATTGATGTTATTTATATAATGATTGATTGTTTTCAAGATATCCCAAAACAATGAATTCTTAATAGGTCTCAAGCGGATTACAGCCTGGTTCCGTCTCATCTCATACATCTCACCACGTTTCCTGTGTTGAACCGAACAGGGGTGGTTGAGTGTCAGTTACTATTGCTACTCTCTGTCAAATGTGTTTCGCTTTGTCAAACCCTTGCATTTCCATGTCAGATTAAGGAGAATTGGGCAAGGCTTTGATTAATAATTTGTATCGTTTCCGTATGTGATATCATTGCACCCAAAAAGCAACCACTTTCAGGACAAGTTTGTTAATAATGGTCATTTATAAGGGTCTACACATGCACATATATTGGATAGAAATTATATACAATGGCAAACATTGAGCTAATGAAAACTAACACTCTGTAAGTTACTATCGTCACGTATACTGTGATGATAGCAGTAAATGACTCACATGTCATTTTTGATACGTCAACAGTATGAACTGAACTTTCGTTATCTACCCACTGAGGGCAATCGTGATTCCAATGAAGAAAGCGGAAAAACCAAGTAAATATTCATTCGTTTATTGCCATGGTGATGAGTATTACACACGGACGTGCATCTTAGGCTGTGTTATGCTGTTACATATCATTATTGCAGTACATATTTGTTACGTCGGGATAGAGTGTCTCAAGGAAGCGAAGTTCGTCTATATATGGATTCGCAACATCCCGGTCAACCGGATTGAAGCCTACTAGTTTAAGTTACTAGTTTGCCGAAGCTCCGGCTCTCTAGGTTACTATTGTAAAGTTTTACAGTAAGTACGCTTGAAACTGTACGAAGCTGGGATTTGCTTAATGATTACTTATATTTACTCGACAGTCGTATTACTAACCGGATAATACACCTGAACAATTTTTGTCAGTTTTCAATACTAGATCATCGGTTCAGCGAGCAACAGTTATGACGGAATGAGTAAAGTAATTGCTATGTGTATTGTTAACACTCTGTTAGCATTTTTCGGGTGCCCAAAGACTGCATCCTCCGAACTTATAATTAAACGGACCGTATATCAGACTTGGTAGTGTTGTGATCCTGGTCACTTCACCAAGAACGCGGATGGATGTTTATTCGACAAAGCAACACATGGGTTAAGCATTTATCAAGACCTGAAACAAAACCACTCATTTGCACGCGGTATTCGGCCCCAGACCGTCTCGGATACCGCAGACGTCAATGCTCAGTTCCTTTAAGTAGCAGGGACCATTACGGGCGATGCTGCACTCTGATGTTCCTTCCTGCATCTTTCCTGCGGCTTGTACGATGTCAAAATATATGCTCTGGTCCTGCTATTGAGTAGAAGTGGTATGATTAGTATATTACGATCGCTCATCTTCACTGCAGTAGTAGAACGGAGCTTTAAGTTCCTTAATTTTTAGTTGTATGAGCGAACTAACACAGATTTTATTTCCAATCAAAACTGTGATATAGATATTCCACTTGAATATCTTAAGGATCTCATTTTATTGTGTACAGAAAATGTCAGGTTCAATTTTGAAAAGCTTTCTTATAGACAAATAGACGGAGTAGCTATGGACAGTTCGTTGGGTCCAACATTAGCCGAAATCTTCTTGAGATTGATTGAACAGCGAATCTCAACTAATATTGCCAAACTTTTACTGTACAAACGGTATGTTGATGATACTTTGATTTTTACGCACATTGAACATTGACCGAACTTGTTCTTGTCTCACAAAAGAGAATCAAATGGCAGTTTAGCTTTCTTAGATGTACTTAACACTAAGCATGAGGATGGGACATCACAGTGATCGGTCCATCGCAAAGCAACATGGGACGGAAAATATCTTCCGTTCTACAGCTTTGCCCCGATAGCATACAAGAGAGGTTTGGACAAAACTCTATTTCATAGGATAATGAAAGTAAACAAAATGTTAACACATCGCAACATATGTCTTCTTTCTGCATTGATAACACAGATAGGCTGACGACTTTCGTACGGTAACTCGGAAACTTAATTTAGTTCCATTACAATCGTGTCCATGGAAATTGTATTTTAACAGGTTGGGGCTGAGCTCGTAACGTGATATATTCCATGGAGATTATAAATCAGGCTTTCTGTACGGTATAGCACAACGCACTGATGAAACAACCTTCAATTTTCTGCCATTGCGTACTATCGCCACCTTAGGCTTGTGTGATCGCATTTAACGCAACTCGCGATAGTAAGTACTCATCCAAACAACAGTAACTCATGAATGAAGACCGAATATAGTTGCTAAAACATCCAATAGGCTTCTGAACAGTAAGCCATAGGTTACAGTTGATTTGTTTTATCAGCTGGATGTACTAAACTTTTCATTGCTTGCACCGAATATTTCGACAAGATTCACATAAAGAACGTCAGCCTACTATCCTGGTTAGAACAACGAAGGATGTGGAAGCTCATCTTTCTTAATTGTGACAAAATTTACCATTGTTTCAAGTGGATAAAATCCCGCATCTGAAGGATATCTCAGTGAAGAATTGTGGTTTGTAGTGCCGAGAACAACACTGCTTCAAACGGCCGCAATGTACAAAGGTCAAGCTGGTAATGTGGAGTGGTGATGAAGGGAAGAACCCGGGTGCTGAAGTATGAGTAGTGAATTAGGTTGCATACCCAATTGGCTCATCAGTGGTCAATTATTACTGGAGTTCATACCGAAGCACACTATCAGCAAGATATCTGTGTAACGCGAGCAGAGCACCAAAACGATCCACACGCAAATTTATGCAAGCCTGGTATTCAAAACAAAATTTCATCAACACATCTTTCGATATAGATTAAACGTCACCCACAATTGATCGCAGCCATCGCATTTTCATAGACTTTCCAGTCGGCCCCTTTTGAAAAGAAGCACTAGACTCGAGTTTCTCTCTCATTAGAGCTCGTCAGTAGTGCATCTCATCGCCACTGCCGGGACTTGAACCACGGACATTCAGTTCATGAGGCAACCGTGTTTACCACTGCGCCACTGACCTCACATTAGGCACGACCGAATTATATGTGAACACTATGGAAATGCGACGGCTGTGATCAGTTGTGGGTGATGTTCAATCTATATGAAAATCAAAAACCCCTACAACTCATCACATATTTGGGTCTAGAAAAAGTCTGTTTGCCGGCCAGAAACCGAACTACCGAATCAACGGCATCTCACCAATGAGATGTTCGATGATCGGACAGTTCATCAACTATTGCCCGCAGTTCAGTTTCGACTGTTTGGACTTTATATGCCTGATCGTTTTCGTTGACCTTAGCAGTACTCTCTGATCTCACGTCTGTGGACAGTATTTGCGCTATAACATGACTTCTAAAACGATTGATTGGTTTCACAAGAAGTTGCGTATATTTTCTAACTAGTGAAACTAGCCAGCCACCTCGGAGAACAACTGAAAACATACAATATCCCTATCCTGAACCACAACTATCTCTAATCAACGTCGTGGAACTAATGTAGCCGCAGTAAGTACACCGTGGCCGTCTCAGGTAAATACCACCAATCATGACTAAAGGCAAATTAGATCAGTGATATCATAGTCACTACTACCACGAGGTCAGCATTTAATCAGTCTTGGGCAAGTTTTGAAAAATATTTGAAGTATTATAACACCTTACTGGTTTATCTATCTGGTGGACAAACATTTTACCCGTTGAAAGGACGTTGCATTCAATAAAGTGAGACTCATTCATTTTTTGTTGTTGAGCTTCTTCGGTCTGCCCCTTTAACGGTCTCCCTATGATGTATTAGAAAAGTCTTCTACTTAGTAGATATTTTACAATATGAAGATCATCATTTTTTTCCAGTTAGATAATGCCCTTGGCAAAAGTTCCCGATAACTTATGCAAGTGTCAATATCAGTCACGTTTTCTGAAACTCCTTAATCAAATTTTTGTATTTATGAATGTTTAGTAAACTTTACAGCAAAACTGAATAACCAGAAAAAATAGTATCTCAGTGATCACTGCAAAAAATCAGAAAACCATTCCAGTCTGCGATGAGAAGATGACAGAAAAATAGGAAAACGATGTGTTTTATAAGTTTGGTAAAATTATTTTGTTATGTTGCGTCCTTTCCCTTTGTGATGTGCACAATCCGAAACAGCCTGAAGGGAATTGGTCGTTTATGAACAGACAACATTCAAGTTGCACATCACCCACAATTGATCGCAGCTGTCGCATCTCCATAGACTTTTCAGTCGGCCCCTTTCGAACAGAAGCACTAGACTCGAGTTTCGCTCCTATTAGAGCTCGTCAGTAGTGCATATCATCGCCACTGCCGGGACTTGAACCACGGACATTCAGTTCATGAGGCAACCGTGTTTACCACTGCGTCATTGACCTCACATTAGGCACGACCGAATTATCATATGAGAACGCTCATCCACTTTCGCTTGAGAGTAATGGTCATATGATAATTCGGTCGTGCCTAATGTGAGGTCAATGGCGCAGTGGTAAACACGGTTGCCTCATGAACTGAATGTCCGTGGTTCAAGTCCCGGCAGTGGCGATGATATGCACTACTGACGAGCTCTAATAAGAGCGAAACTCGAGTCTAGTGCTTCTTTTCGAAAGGGGCCGACTGGATAGTCTCTGGGAATGCGACAGCTGCGATCAATTGTGGGTGATGTTCAACTTGAAAATCAACCAAATCCCCGACTACTCTTCAGTGAACAGAAAACTGTTGGGTATATAATGAAAAGCTGTGAAGATACTACGTACATTCGATAGCCACCGTGATTGCTACTAATTAAGAACAATGTGCGAATGGCATTTGGTTATCAAAATAGTCTCTGACATGATCTGGGTAGACGTCAGTGAAATCTTAATAGTACCGCGTTACCCTGATACAGCTCAACAAAACAGCAAGAAGAGAAACGTTATGGGATGTTATCTACTCAACAACTAGTGTTCAATAAACACACTGTTTGCTAAGGCGTAGACGAAGAAAGTTACATAATCTCAATATACCTGCAGTCCACCAAGCATGACAAGAAAATTTCAACCACAATACAGTACTAGGGGGAATAGTGGTCGACTGTAGATCGTCGGCCAGTTATGCTTGCTATAAGGCACACGTATTTCGCAGCTAATTTCTGTCTTTTGTATTCAATTCGGCGAGTTAATCGTGAAATTGTTAGACAGTGTGTCCGCCTACTATGAGCTGTGAGTCGTTTCTCGGTTTTTTTTGTAGCGATGATAAATTAATTGAAACAGGTCGACATATTCATGAGCGAACAGCTTGAAGATATACGCGTACACAGGAGTTTTGTTAAAACAAATTGTTGGCCAGAAGATGTTGCGTTAGTATGATAATCTGTGCTGAGTTTGGTGTAACTTCTGAGTATTGTTACAGTATTATGTAACCAATGGATATTCGCATTCAGAGAGACTTTCCAGTTAGCCTCCGAGAAAACACTAGACTCGAGTTTTGTTCTTGCTAAAGCTCGTCAAAAGTGCATATCTTTGCAGCCATCGGAATTAGAACTTCGACCAAGTTCTCTTGAGGCAACCGCGTTGGTCATTGTGCCAATGACCAACTCACCATACTTGAAGGTTTAATCATTGTCGCTCGTGAGTAGTACTGATAGTGCTCAGTCGTCTGGATAGAAAACGCAGTTAGTCTGTTAACCTCAACAAGTAGCCATGCGGTTAGCAACTCTTAGACAGGTCAAAATTTCTGACCTTGTTAAACCTACTGGGCAGTATGTTAGAACAAACTTGAATCTAGAACTTCTTTCAAAAACAGGTCGATTAAAAAGTTCCGGAGAGCCATGGACACCCCATCTGCAACCAGCTGCTGCCACTGATGCTTCATTTTCATTTTAACTCACGGCACCAACTGCTGTAAGGGAATAAAGCAGGCGACATGAATTATGTATGCAGTGAGCAGAAACAAATAGGAAATGTTTCAAAAAAATAGTAAACCAAAATCCATTTACCTCGGAGAAAAATGGATGCTGATGACAACTCTGTGAAAAAGAGGGCTACGATCAAATATGGGTGTTGTTCAACCAAGAATTGATATATACGCTAAGCAACAACAACAGTTCGTTACGGCCTCCGTATTCAGATAGACCTTTCAGCCAGACTTTTTGAAAAGAAACACTGTAATGCTTTTTATTACCACGATCGGGTTTAGAACTCTGACAACGCTTTCAATGAACTTTTGTTACGTTAGTCATCGTAAAGCATGCCGTCGGACAACTCTTATCGCAGAACACGGTTTGGATTCCTTTAATGTATCCGCTTCTTTCATCCCGTTGGGGAAACGCTTCAGCTTATATAGAGTTACTGAGTGCCTAAACAGTGTAATTGAGCGTTTGTGTCTCTAAGATCAGATTACAGTTACCTGGATTGTTAGATTCTCAGATTGGTACAGACATTTTTTGAGAGAGCTTTCAGCAGAATACTCTGGTGGCAAAATTGGCTAATGACTGATGATCTACTAACACTTGCAATGATAAAGAATGGGACTTGGAGACCTTCTAAATATTTAATTGACTTAGAAATACTATTTAAGACAATGCTTTCTGATACTCACGAAGCGAATACGCTAAATTTTAGTTTGTAATAAACTAATGGGTCATATGATGACAAAAATTTAAATCAGCTGCTTAATAACAAAGGGCCTGACCTATGTGACTGAAATAACACGTAGAAATTCAAGTCTCATGTGGAACCTCAAGATCGATGGACAGTGCCTTCCTAAATTTCCGTGTTGTTGGACTGACAGCGAAAATTTTACAATAGGTAAAGCAAAATGGTCTGCACAATATGAGTTATAGTAATTTGGGATCATTATTATCGAAGATGTTTTCATATGATTCTCAGTTTGCTAAAATCCGTTGAAATGAAAGGTCGTACTTGCACAATAGGATAAATATTATTTTATTTGCCCGGTAAATACTTTGTGTTAAAAAAAATACATTGGTAATTTGGTATTCTCTGCAGCTAAGTATTTCCCTCAAGTAGTTTTAAAAGCAAAATTGTTGAACAACATCCCATACTGTCATACAACGTTTGAATTTAGGTTGTACTTATGGTAAGGTGTGTGGGCTTTTGCATGAACTAAGCGATCTACCGGTTCAACTGTCCTTCAAAAACATTGAGAATGTTTACATTCTAGTCAGTTTTGACCACTTGTTCCACTCCTCCAAGGATCTCAGTTGCAACCGTACCTTTCCCATATACAGTTTTGGATACAGGCATCCCTGTATAACTGCAATACGAAGTGGGATATGAACTCAGTGCTACAGTTTCCAGCCGCACAATTAATTTCGCCCAGTGGAGTTTTGGGATTTCAACGACTTATCTATTTGAATAAAACAATGAGAAGACGCAATTCATGTGATGTTCTCCGGAGTAACATTTCGTACATTCTGATCACACATGGACATGTAACTAATTTTAAACGAGTCAAAATTCCACAGAGCGGAAGTCATGGCTTAAGGGACTAAACGAACAGACACCAAGAATGAAAAATCAAAATTGTGGGAATGCTGACTACCAGGGTAGCCGCAGTGTCAACACAAATTGTTCGTATCAAGGAGCATGTACCCAAATGGCTGGAGACGCAGTTAGAGACGCCAGGAGCCTGTATAGATGCCGATGGACGGCACCCCGCATCTTCCGTTGCAAGGCAAATAATACAGACAGGACACATAGTCAAAGTTTCTGACGCATTCTAGGTGATCTTTCGAAGCAACCGGAAACGCATACTCCAGTTTGCTGAGGCTTTAGCCATTAAGCGTCATAATCCCCCCCTGTGTGTTCAAAAACAATTTGTGTTGACACTGCGGCTACCCTGGTAGTCAGCATCCCCACAATTTTGATTTTCCATTCTTGGTGTCTGCTCGTTTAATCCCTTAAGCCATGACTTCCGCTCTGTGGAATTTTGACTCGTTTAAAATTAGTTACTTGTCCATGTGTGATCAGAATGTACGAAATTTGGCTCCGGAGAACATCACATGAATTGCGTCTTCTCATTGTTTTATTTAAGTTCATCAAGGGAACAAACTGTTTCAGATTTATCTATTAGCCGAATCCTCGAGGTCATTCTGAATGCATCTTTTCCAGTACTGTTTACCATATTCCAAGGTTCCACACACTTAACCCTCGTTTCAGTACGGTTGAGTGAGAGTCGGTCCATTTGTCGTTTTTCATTCTCTCTCTTGATTGTTGACGTTAATCGCCGGCTAGACTAGCCTAACTACTTATCAACTTTTAAGTATTGCAAAAGATGTACAGTTCGTTATTTAACCCTAACACATTCTTCTGGTTCAACGCTTGGTGGAATCACAATTTAATTGCTCTTCGACAGAGGTTACCTGGACTGGTTAGTGGATGAGTGTCAAGAACACTCCAATATATCCAGTACACACGGAGCAGATTAAGCACCTGTCTTCTCGAACGATCGTCCCTCTGAGTGAGTAATTGTTAGTTAGGTGAAGGATATTTTCTCACTTCGTGTTGTGTTTAACTGGGGGTTGCGTTTGATAAGCGAATGTTTTTAAGGGAAAATTAGGCGATATAGCATGTACATTGCTGCTCAAATCTAATAAAGTGCTTCCATAAAATAATAGATGTGTAGTCCTAGTGCAGGACTAGTAATATACGATGTCGAGGTTTTGGGTCAACTGACTTGGTCCATAATCATGTCCTTCACGTCACAGCGCTTGATATTAATTAGTAGGCATTTTACAATAAAGAATGACAGTTAGCCAGACCTAGAAATTACGCTTCCGGTAATTAAAAAAACATAACGTACTTATGTCCAGCTCGTGGTTTACGGAAAGGCACCAACCCAGAATTATACTACTGATAGCTTTGACTAGTTCAAAGACGAAAGTTGCGCTCAGGCTAACGAACTTCAAAAATGTCAATACCGGTGCTAGTGCACCCCGTCCAATCCCAAATACTTTCTCACCTGATATATTCTCTTGTTCATTTTTCAGCTAACTTTTGAAAGAAAATGAACGTGAAGACGGAAGTTAAAGGTTTCTAAAGATATCATATGCTGAGCCTCTACAACTTGCTGAGAAAATTAAACTTATGAAATATTTGAACCAGATTAGTCGGTTCAAACCGTATTCAAACACTGCTATTTTTAAAAACCCAAGACTCCAGAGTAAACGAATCTGCACGCTGTTTACACAATTAACAGAATGGTCACGCCAGTCATTCCAAAACAGGCGATTCAGTATGATCGTTTCTATTAGGTGAAGAGAGATTAAACGGACCAGAAACGTTCACGGTGGTAACTTAAGTGAGTGGTTACCAGTTTTATGAATACCGTTGATGACGAGATGATTGTCAACAATTCTGGACTTAGTAACACAATATAAAATAGTAACCCCTCCGTTATTTTTATTATGAAAATACTTCAGAAGTGAAATAGACGTTGCCTGAGACAAGGTTGACTTGAATAAATCTAGGTTTGTTAGCATGGATCATGAAATCCTAAAGTGATCATTTTTCACTGTTTATCTGTTTAGTGGCAGTCTGAGATCAAACTCAAGAGCTACTGGTTGTTTGTGTGCTGACGTTCACGCTCGAATGCATGCACGACAGATTGCCTATCGCGTGCACATTTTAGACGAGTCTTCAATTTATCACTGTATGATTTTTTGCCGTTAGTCTGTTCTAGTCCGGACGGAGTGAAAAATTCACAACTTTCAACGATTGTGAGTTTTGTGTCCATCCAGATAGACATGATCTTGACAGGTCTTACCATTTCTCTTAATCTTTCTGTTCCAAGTGGTCAGATGCAGTTGATCTCATTAGTGTTGTGTACATATCTCATGTTCCAGTTAGACCAGTTCTAAATGTCATCGTTTTTAGTAAAATGGTTTGATGTATCAACTGCATAGTTTCTTCGGTCTAAAACCTTACTTGTGAGAATACGAGCTTCATACATTTATATGTATGCATATGTATAAGTATATATATATATATATATGTATGGTATGCACACTGTGTATTATCGTGAAAGGATTTCTAGTTTACCTTATAGGGTAAGTTGACTCAAGGAGGACCAACAAGTAATTATATATACGAGTATTGTATTGCTCGTGATAACCGAACATTAATTCTATTCAAAAAAGTTGAGTAGTCTTTGTTAACTTAGGAAAAATCTGCCTAACGTGCTGTTTAGTAGAGAGACTTGGTTCATTTAAATTAAAAATCATTTTCACATCACTAAATCTCTTCTAGTTGGATAAATTAATCAGTCGGTCTTTCTCAGAAACCATGTAAAGGCTGCAGTCAACACTGCGGCTACCCTGGTAGTCAGCATTCCCACAATTTTGATTTT
>JTDE01022224.1:0-10868 GCA_014338405.1 Paragonimus skrjabini miyazakii
CCACGAGTGGTGCAGTGCAAGCCGATTGTGGTGTTGATTACGAATATGTGTCCTTTAGTTTCAATTACTGCGGCACGCTAATCCGAAACGGATGCCGACAACCGTGTATGTCAGTTTGCTTCATGGCAGTGACTGTCGTGAAGCTGCACACTGAGGTGTGTTTGAAACCAGTAGGATGTTTGTACATGTGGACAACTAAAGAGGGCTTGTGAGCGTCTTTACGTTCGGATTACGCCCTGTAGCGTGTGGTCAGTGAATGGCCAACCTAAGGAAATGACCTTGTCCACGCCACCATCTGATGGTGCAATTTCTTCACCCAAATGACAAGGTTTAGTAGTACCGAGACGAGGGTGCAGTTCTAACCTTTACATGAGCAAATAATGAAGACAGTACTAAAGGTCGAAGATAGCTTAGGATAGTTTACATCTCATTTGGTCACTGTTGATCTATAAATTCGAACAAACACTATCAGTCAACAGATATTATTAATAGTCGGACATATTTATGCACGAAACAGTTGAAGCACAACACCAACAACCGTATACCACATTCAGATAGTGGAGCCCTACCGTTCTAATGTATAAACTTGAGTGCTGAAAAAAGCTGTACGAGCTTCTTTCCGATCCTACCAAGTACAAGCCGTATTCTACACCTGAAAACACGATAGAAATGAAGTCTCAAAATTACAAGCTTAATGGGTGTTTCATGACCTATTTAAATAATCCGATCCATATCAAAACAATTACTCCAATTTGTTAAAGTCAAAATAAGTTGTTCTGACCAAATGGAGATTCAGCCCTACGTTCACTTTTAGTTCAACATTTATATGCGATTTACCATAACACTAATGCACAAGTAGAAAGATTGCCAACTTTTAATGATAAAGGTCCAAACAAATCTCTGATTGGTTAAAAATTCCCAGAGTGATAATCAGAAAAAAACGATGTAACGAACAAACTCGTTTTCGGTAGTTCATTATCTTACTGAGTAGAAAAAATGCAGACGGTAAGATCAAATTCGAGAAGATGGGGAATGAGATAGATAAAATCTTTCAAATAAGGAAATCGCTGTCGAAAATGCTAAGTTCTATGAAATAAAACGAGACAATTGACTCCTCAGTTTCCGAACATATCCGATCCACCGAAACAACAACTCCCAAACCTTATGAATTGCTGAAAGTTCACAAAGCAAATATACCTATCCTAGACATATGCAACTCACCATATCACTCGCTTGTTAGATGGTTAGCTCTCTTCGTGAACCCGCTAGGTAGAAGTTGTCAAAACATACCCTGCGGGACTCTTCTGAGTTCGTTAACAGAATCGACGTACTCATGCTAACGGGAAAGCAAATGTTTTCCTTTGACATGTCATCCTTTTTTATAAATGTCCCGCCGAAAGAGACTGTAGACTAGTTATATGATTATATTATAGCCGACAATCTAGATATCTGCATACCCTCAGCAGAACTTTAACAGATATTGAACTTTTGTACCTACATTGTACAAGTTAAATTCAACTATACTGACATATGGATGGTGTTACGGTGGAATCCCTATTGGGACCGTTGTTTGCAGACATCTTTATGATGAAGGTTGGAAACGACCAGCTACAAGAAGCCATTTATGGAGATAGTGTTTATAAACGATATGTGAATGATATCCTATGTGTAGTTAACGAAAGTACTAACCCAACGGATATCCTAGCTATTTCTCAAGTCGGCCCACAAGAGCATAACATTTGCATTAGAAGTTGACTGTAACGACGAACTAGCCTCCCTGGACGTACTCATTCTACACCATGCTGATGGATCTGTTCAATGCAAAGTTTTTGAGAAAAAGACCTGGAGTGGGCAGTAACTCAACTTCAGCCGCTTTGTCCCGGTGATGCGGAAAAGAACCCTCATAAACTGTCTGGATTATTGAGCCATGGGAATAGGTACACAGGATAATAGTATCAACGAACTGACGACCTTACACACAGTATTTTTGCAAAACGACTTGTAAGCAAGACACGAGAGAAAGGACAAGATTGACCTGACAGAAGAGAAAGCAATGTACATTTGATTGTCATTCAAAGGTGGTACGCTTGCTGAAACTATAACTGGGAAGCTTAGCAATGTGCTGACAAATTGCACGTCTATTTCAGTTGTATTTAAGCTTTCTGTTTACGGTTAAAGGATAAAATGCTCGTTTCTTTAGCTTCTTTTTATATATACTCACTACCTTGTTCCTGTGAAATTAGTTACGTGGGTTGCACGACAAGGCTCTTATCTGAACGTATGCGTAAGCATCATCCAGTCTAGATTAATAACGCAGTCACCAAGATTATTATCAGTGCAACTGTGGCACATCTTGTCGATTCACACCATACCATCAATCTGGCCACGTTCGTCCGATTTATCGAGTCCAGGGCCTTGAGATACCAAGTTTTTGTCACGTCTGAAGTGATCGGAATCCACCCTTGTACGCACAGAAGCGCTTTGTTCAGATTTTGCAGTTGTCGTGGCCTCCCACTCACACCATGACCACTCAAACTGCTACGGTTGTCTGGATATGAATCGATGACGTGTTTGACCTCAATTGAACTTGTTACTCTTATTTTCGTTCTGACCACAATGTTTCGTATAAATATTATGTATTTGACGTAATGATGAATAAGTGAAAATGAGCTTGTTCGCTACATCGCTTAAATCTTTTAATAAAAGGAAATATCGCTCAATAGACCCAATTATTTCTGTGGGTTGAACATGAGCCTTCTTTTCGCAACAGACAGGCTGGAAATATTAAAGGAATGCAACAATCAATTGAGAATTCTGTACAGTTTATATCAACGAAGTCTCATGCCACTTGAGCATAATCAAAATCCTGCTCAACAAGTTTAATGATTTCTGTGATTTCAAATTGGGGAGGTCTTGATCATGGGATTATCGATTGCAGTTGACAAGACGGCTATTTTATCTGTTTTCTCGATACGATCGGGTAATCAGAGTACTACTCACAAGCCAATGTGGCTGACTACCTACCGTGAGGTCAGTGACACAGTGGTCAACACAGTTGCCTCATGACATAATGGCCTTGGCAAGGAGAGGCATCACTAACGAGCACTAACAAGAATCTAGTGCTTCTTTTCGTAAGCGGATGACTGGATAGTTTGTGGGAACACAGAGTCTGCGATTAGTTGTAGGGTTCAATTTATTTCAATCAAGCCTTACATTACTCACCCGTAATCAAAATCTCGCTCAACAAGTTTGATGATTTCTATTAGTTCGAACTGGGGGATCCTGGTTGTTGGGTCATTGATTGGAGTTAACAGGACAGTTGTTGCTTTTTACCGAGGCGATCAGAGTATTACTCACAAACGGATATGGCTAACCGTTCGACTAGGGTCTTTCATTGGTGCCTACTGTAAGGTCATTGGCACAGTTATCGACACGGTTGCATTATGACAGTGTATCCGGAGTTCATATCACGGCCGTGGAAGGGATAAGCATTGCTGACGAGTTAATAATTATGAAACCTCAGTCTGGTGCTTCTTTTTGAAAGGAAAAGTTCATCGGATTGCAACAACCAGATCAATCGTGAGTGATGTTCAGTTCATGTAACAAAAACCCAAATCCCCTACTGCTTACCAATTAGTGATAAGAAAACAACGGATGTCTTGCGGGAATAAATGATACCAGTCACAGGTACCGCAAACCAATCCCTACCAAGCTTGTTCTTTTAGTCGTTTTCCTTACGCTCCATACGAAAAATAGTATCCAGTAAATTGGGGTTGATTAACCCAATCGGAGCTATCGTAAGAACCATTCAGTTTTTAGTAAGAATTTATAATCATTACTTCCGACTTAATATGTCATGCCAGCAACAGACCATCATCAACGCATGTGTTTCGCGACCATCTAAAGCTATTGTTCGGCTGAATCTTTTACTCTGGTCATTAAAGAAAACCATCTAACTATAATGCCAGGGCAGTGTGCCCTGTACTGTACCAGCTCGTCAGAAACTACAAACATGTCTTCCGTTGGTTAGGAGAGAGTTTCTAAACGTTGGGTATGAAACACGTACATATAAAGGATAACATTTGATAACGGATTAAAAGGGACAACTTGTCTGATCTCAATAACATAGGAAAGCTTATAAGAGCTAAACAATGTCGTCTACTGTTGTAAATCCTTCGAAAGAATACGGTGATTCGTCCACGATACAATAACGCGCTTGACAGAGATCGGATTCTTCTCCTCGTAATAATTAACATGGAGAATCTCGGTCCCGAAAATAACGCGACTGGCCCTATAACTGCGCTCAAAACAAACTAAAAGACGGGTGCAAAAAAGCAACATTGTTCCGCTTCAAAAACGTATGCGACAGGGAGAAAATTACAAGGTATTTATATGATGCCTAGCGACATACAAACATTCTCGATTCAGAAAATCGAAGGCCCGTTACCGAACGTAATATTTAAGGTCATTAATCCACCAATGAGCATAGCGGAATAAAGGTAGGACAGGTAAAAAATAGCCAAGGTTACCTCGCGACTGTTCCGAACAGTTCCGCTCACTCTGATTGGATAAAGTTGTTTTCTCAAAGAAGGAAGCGGTTTCGGATGGAAAAAAATTGGACGCCATAACGCATACAGTACACACTAGTAAATTCATGACAATATCAAATTAACCACTTGTTTATCCCGCTAGTCAAATGCATTTCCTATTCGCCTGTGAATAATCACTCTAGTCATAGTGGGCCACCGTCATAAAAGCACATTACATATGGCAATCTAATGTGAAAGTCAGGACACTCACTCTCATGGCTGAAACAAACATCATCACCATCACCACTATTATCTTCCTCTCTCCCCCGTTCAACGGATTGGGCGAAAGAACAACGCACAGGTTGAGACGTGGAGAATGTTGTGTTCAGGGGACGCGTGCAATCTGTTTAGTAAATCTTAGTTTGTCGTACGTGTGTCGTGGTACGTTGCATCCACATAATCCAACAAGCAACATAGATGACCACAGGTTTTATGGAAAGCTGCATTCACCGAGTATCCGGAGGTCACTGACTCACCTGTTTCCATTACCTGACTGACAACTCAAAAGTGAATAGACACACTGTAAGCCTGACTAACTGAATATATCAGTATTGATCAGAATCCTCACACACTGGTCATTGTACCTACGTGTGTAGATATCAAACCCAAATTAGAGTGCAGAGTACTCTGGTACATTACTGGAAATGCGCAGAAACGGAGTCAATCAGTCCAGAATTAGTACACCTGGTGGAGTCTCCCTATTAACAATGGAAACCGATACGAACGCCTGATTTGAATCCAGAAATTGTGGATGATTCGTTTCACTGCCAAGATCGAACGTGAAACAACATGACAGAAGGCATCGCACAGTAGCTCGCTCTAACCGACTGAATCAGGTGTTGGCAACTGTTTACAATGGTCACTGTTCTTCGAACGCTTTCACTATCAACATCCACATACTCAACTTGGAAACAGCGAAAGTTATATCTCTCTTTTTCTGTACTTCATAAAAGTCCAGGAATTTCAGTGATTTTGTGTCATGATTCACTCGCTTGAACCGTAGCATTGACAAGTTGATTCAGTGTCGCTTTCCGTTGGATTCACATCCGTTGAAGATACCGGAAACAGTAAGTCAGTCAACTCACCATATCCATCGAATCACGTGATTTGTCCTAAGGCACCAAACGTTATCAACATGTGACCCAATATCGAGTGTTTAATGTTTAGCCATACATAGCTGAAGGCAGACTGGTGGTATCGAACTTCGAAGCTGGCCGAAAGCATTAACTCGGCGTACAACAGTGTAAGAATTTGGATGAAAACCACAAACTGGCGAAGTAACCTTATTCACAGCAATAAGTTTAACTTGCATATACAAAGTGGGTTCAGTGAATGCACAACAGAAATATCCATCACTTGTTAATTACATTTTATTGAGTGACATGTGGTGCTACAAATGAAGATAAATGAAGATAAATTAACTATATCGAGAACCTTCAGAATAGGCGGTAGAGCACAAAAGCAACAGTTAAACCGACCATGAAACGCACTCCCCAACGCACCAACCGTGTTAACTTCCATTGAACTGCCAAGAATTTGACAAGTTCGGCTCGCTCGTTCACCTTGGGGAAGGGCTGATTTGGTACGGGAACGTTGAGGAAATCGCATAATGGCTTCCAGCCTTCCTTCACTTGGAATACGAGCAGGCGATCAGCTGGTACGTCTCGTTTCACTTGATCAATCCAGCGATCGTAGCCGGCCAGCAACGCTTCGTCATTCGATGTATCTATACCCTGACCAAAGACGCGCTCTACCATGATACGACGCATACTTGTGAAGTGCCATCCGTTGAATAAACTGACGATCAGTCTTTCTGCCCAGTCGGGATGCTGAACATCCTTACGTGGTAGTACAGTCTCCCGGACACTCTGGAGCCATGCGTGTTTGTCACGGATAGTTAACACAACCTGTACATGGAGTATAGATAGAAAACCGATAGGGTCACAGCTAGAAGGATGATTTGCTCATAGATTATCGCAAGCCTGTAGCTTGAGTGACAGTTATTTGGATGCTGGCTAGCTAATTAAAATGTGCTGTAAGTAGTATCGGTAAAACCAAGCATCTAAGTAATATCAGAAGGATACACAACCAAAGTGTAATGTAAGTAATAGACAAATATAACAGGTGCACATAAAGCAAGGGTTCGAACAAAATACAGAGATATAATCCGTGGGTGTGTTAGTGGAGTGTTGGGTGGAATCCTATGGATATCAACGTAAGGATTTACAGGATGGAAACACTGTGTAGTCCACGGAGCACTGTAGCTGTGGTTTTGTTCACCGGCGCGCGAGAGACTCAGACGAGTTGTGTTCACATGTGTGGGCGGTCTTGTTGACGCGTCAGCTTCGGTGAGGACATTGGGTTGAATCACGTGTCATAGGCTAATGTCCGAGTTGAGGTTTGTTGTGTGTAATGCTGTGTTTGCTTGCTTGCGTGTGTGTGCGTGCGTAAGCATTGAGAAGTAAAAACTTGTCAAGGTTTGTCTACTACTCCTCCAGTTTCAAGTATGAAGACTTGAGTAATGTGCAAAGCTATTTTCCTGAGGTTCTTCTGTGATCGCTAAGACGGTTTCATCCAGTTTTCGCAGGAGTTCCCAATTTCCGTGATATGATATGTTAATAGAGTTTGAACCTGCATTTAATACCATCACTAGCCACAGGATTGCACCAGATATACGTACCATAAGTAACCGTACGAATGAATTGGTTCTGCATGCTCAACTTCTTAGCTGTCTCTTTGGTTATTGTCAGTGAGTCGGGCGGTTAGTCACATATTGTAGCGCAGCACATGTGTTTTTATATTAACTCAACAGCAGAGGGTGAATTCTTAACAAAAGAGACCGTAGTTGCGAGTAGAGACTGTGGCGAATTTATGCCTTCTGAGGAGAAATCATTAGAACCGATGCTCTATCTTCAAAGAAATTGTGAAAGCCAACCATTGCTCGCCAAAATTTCTAGGGTGTACACACTCAGGAGGCATTTCAGTAGCTTTCCCTTAAAACAGTGAACCAAAAATGGGCACATTCTTGCTCCTGGCATTCACGCGCCAACATCCTTACTCATTGTTGTGACCGCAAAAGACGCTTGGACTAGAAAATCCTTTGTTACACAAAATTCTCTGCAGACTATGTGAAAACGTAGGACCACGAACGTATACACTCATTTGCACGGCTATCGTGTATTCAAACACACTAGGCAGCAGTGCATCGTCATTTGCCTTGGTGGCACGTCCCACATGGTACATACACACGATTCCAATAGTTGCTTCTGGTCCCTCGTCTTCCTGGTATTTAAACCTGCCCTTTTGTTCTCAACTATACTACTCACAAACAAAGCAGCCTGTTATACAACACTCATGACCTCATAAATGCAGCTCTTTGATTAGAGATTATTTAGCATTTTTAGAAATCTAGGCTAAGTGGATCGTACACTTCTAGTTTGCGAACTATACTGTTTGGAGTTCATGGTTTCGTGTGAACGGCTGTCGATCTTGTCAACTTTTCGCATGGTCTGGGATGATTCATGTCCATTTTCACTCTGAATATAGAATGCTGACCTTTGCGCATAGCTATTATGCATCGTCTTGCAATTTAATGTGTCTTGAA
This sequence comes from Paragonimus skrjabini miyazakii, assembly GCA_014338405.1. Lineage (NCBI taxonomy): Eukaryota > Metazoa > Platyhelminthes > Trematoda > Plagiorchiida > Troglotrematidae > Paragonimus > Paragonimus skrjabini miyazakii. The sequence goes on from JTDE01022224.1 coordinate 8,194, forward strand.
TTCGTGGTGCAGGCGGATTACGGTGCTGTCTACACCGTACTCTCCACTGTTGTTCATCGATGATTAGGCATGCCTTTCTAATCGGATCACGTCATCTGTCGACTTATCAGTTGCGTAGGTGTATCGTACATACTTGAACGATGCATTCTAGTGTGCATCAGGTGACCTAACCACTTTTTGCTTGGTTTGACAAACAGGAATGAAGATCGCGTATGACTCTAATTGACAATCTCTGTCCGAAGGTTACGGATATCAAACAAGCGATCGGTTTAAGGTTTACGGAGATGGTCTCTTTGGAATAGGGCGATTCAACAGGTATTTCGGGAAACCGAGGTAAAGCGGTCGCTTGTATGAAAGGCGGCTATAGGGAATTTTTAATTATATGTAGTTATTTTGGATACGTATATATTTAAAATTTATGATCAGATGCACACAGCGAGTAGTGAACAATTCGTTGTAACGTTTTAGCTTCATATTAAGATCCGTGATCTAACGATTGAATACAGCAAATAGGTTGTTTTGTCACACACCGTACCTGCCTATCGGTCTCTCTCTGTACTCGTCTTTCGTTTCGGCGTTAACAGTGTTGACGTAATGGCTGCCTATGTTCCTCTGTCGATAGAAAAAACTCATAAGGTGAAAAACTGCTAGTACAAGTCTTCCCACTTTGATTTTCGCTCGCGCAATCATCTTTGCGTGTTCTATGTTGACCTCGTGGCCTTCGCCTGCACGGTGGTGCCAGAACTGTGATCTGGGTCTCACACACAATTCATTTGGCACCGCGAAAGTTGCTATCATTTTTACTGTAAAGCTTTCGGAAGCATCTGCGTCGAGCAACTAATCGTGAGAATGTATAGAGAAAGAACTTGGCATTCAAGGAATGTGCAATCTTGATGTGAACAGTTTTTACGCATATAAACGAACACCCATTACATTTGTCGGTAACTTCACTGCTACGAACCGAGAAAAATTCAAAATAATCCACGCCGACTATAGAAAACATGTTCGAGTCTTCTCCCTAATCATGTCGACCTAAAGAGGAGCCATTGGTTGGTGACAAGTTGGGAAAATCATCTTCTGCAAACAGAAAACTTTTCAATCACTTTTTACACAAGATTTGCACTGCAGGATCCCGCAACGTCCGAACAACAGGGCTGTGGTGTACTTATTACCCATATGTGTGTTTTGAGAGTGTGGAAGTTTGATGATGAGGTTTTTCACAAAATGTTTTGGAGATAGGATGATATTGAGATTCAGGTGGCTAGGACACAAATTGAGGGCGGATTCCAGTTCGAAGAAGACCGTTGGTTTGAACGGGTTTCAGTTTGCATCACGAGCTTGTTGCATAGCTTATCGGATTGATGACCGTTCGTTTTCGAGTTCTGCTTCTGTTGAACCACTTCCGTTGAGAACAACCAGTGTTGAATCCGTTTGCATGTTGACAACTTCTAGCTTATCGGAAGTAGTGGAACTCTGTTGGTCAGTCGGCCGGTGTGAGAAGCTTTATTGAGAAGTTAAGTACAAAAACGGCCCAGCCATATGAGCGTCCATTGTTATTGATGGTGACTGAATCGGGATAGTAAGTTTACATGATCGATCGCAGTACGGGTATTAACTATTTGGTTTGTAAGTTTTAAGCTGCCATTTCAGTTGAATTTATCGAAACCGAGTGCTCTGGGTCACTTGGTTTCATCTTAGCCGAAAAAGGTCGATTCGTGAAGCCAAGAGGTTAATCTGCATTTGTTGATTTCTTTGAGTTCTCTTGAACACAGATCTATAAGATTCACTGATGGAAGTACATAAAACCATTTGGTAAGTTAGGACAATTTATGAATACACTAATTGATCATGAACGACGGAAAACTTTTTGTGAGGTTCCGAAAGCTTTATGAAACAGTGGTTGAATCAATCCAGCGGATCATGCAATTTATCGGACTCTTCAGTACTGTTCGTACAAAATATAACATCTTCATAGCAAGGGTGTTAACCATAACATCTGTTAGGGAAATCTCTGTTGGTTTCACAGGTCCGATTCTCGTCTTCCTCTACAAGGAGTGCACAACAGTAGGATTTGTAGTTTTATTGTTCCGATGTGAACAGAGACTCCAGTCTTTTTCCCACACAACAGAACACACGCAATTGACGGAATGGGATAGAACTAAATATTAGAAGGATATCCTGTAACTTTGGCCGGACAGCTTCACGAAGGAAGTAGAAAATTTTGCCATCGGTTTTAATAGTGCATCGTGTCAGTCAATTTTGTGGGTGTGGGTGTAGTTGTTGACCTTTTCTGCTACCTTGGCGTGGTGGTCAGGCTTGTGTGCTGTTTTGATCCGGAGGGCTGTGCTGACTGCGACCTCGGTCGTTGCAGGTTCCACCATGTCAGATTGGTCAAAGGAGAGCAGCCAGACAAAAAGCAGATGCGTCCGTTGTAAGGAGTTCATTGTGTATGGTGTCAGTGTGTTCTGTTTCGGTTGGGTCTGTCTGTGCAGTATTATCTCTATGTGAATGTACCGAATGTCTTGGGTTGTGACTGTCGAGCCTGTACTGGATGGTTGATTCTGCTGCGTGTGTGTCACCTGCTGCCTTGCGATACAGGCTTTTGAGCCAAAGGCTTTGGTGAAGATGGATTGCCAGGCGAGATCCTGAAGAATGGCGGGCCGGCGGTGGAACGT
>JTDE01022224.1:10968-30346 GCA_014338405.1 Paragonimus skrjabini miyazakii
TTCCAGACGATACCAGGTGACTGGTCGATAGTATATGGTAGGTTACGGAAGGGTCTCTGGTAAAATGAATATTCTTATGCACAGAGTTGAAATGAGTCAGTATTTCACTGAGGCTTTTAGATTCATCTGCCACACAGATGATGTCGTCTACATAACGCTTGCGAAGGGTGACTGATTTTATTTGATCACCTAATGAACTACACTCTAGCTTTGCCATAAAGATATCAGCTAACAATGGGCCTAGTGGTGACCCCATTGCTACTCCGTCCTTTTGACGGTATAGCTTGCCGGAGAACTTAAACTGAACGTTGTACGTGCACCGATAAAGTAGCTGCTTCAGTTCTTCTACTGGTATTCCCACGTTGATATTAGTACTTTCAATATACTCTCCGAGACACTCAATCGTTTCATTGAGTGGGATATTGGTGAAGAGAGATGTGACGTCAAGCGAGAATACACGCTTGCCTAGTACATTCAGCTGCTTTAATATTTCAACAAATTCGAAGGAATCTCTCAAGCTATGAATGGTTAGTTTCTTCATAACTGGCTCTAACAGCGTGGCAAGCCATTTTGCCGTTGCGTGGTACGGAGAATTGCACATATCTAAAATCGGTCGTAGTAGTACACCGTTTTCATGTACCTTGGGTAACCCGTAGAGTCTAGGAATTACAGTACCTATTGGTCTAATTCTTTCAAAATTTGCAGCATCTATCAGGCTCCCCTGCTTCGTACATCTAAGTGTTTTTGTTAGTGACTTCTCAATAACTGTCGTGTTGTCCTTCTCGTTTTGCATGCTAACAAATTTGGTTTTATCTTCCAATAATGCATTCATTTTACTCAAGTAATCGGCTTTGTCTAAGAGGACAATTCCAGCGCCTTTGTCAGGTCTGGAGATTGGTATGTTCTCATTCTGTCTTAGAGACTTCAGTGAAGCCAAGTGCTCCCTAGTCAATAGGTTTCTAGTCATTGATTTTCGGGTCAGGTACTGATAACAGGACTGAACTAGGTTTACTTTGAGCATCTCAGCATTAACAGCTGATGATGGTTGGAGATCACTCAATTGATCATAAAAGTTTTCAAATAGGGTTTCTAAGTCCAACTGCCTAAATCTATTCTTAGGACAACAGAATTTCGGTCCTAGCGATAATACTTCAACAGCAACTTTATCTAGGAGCAAAGAAGAGAAATTATGGTCGATTGTTGTCTTATGGTTGCAACTATTTATCCTGGGTGGCTTCTGCAAAGCTTAAATAAGCAGTGGCTTCTGGTGCAAACGATGTCACCCGACATGACAGACGGCCGAAATTTGCCTGTTCATTATGCTCTGGTCTGTAAGATGTTTGAGAATAACCGCTCTTTGCCATCCGACCTCAGGAGCTTTATTCTGTTCTCTCTTAGTGTTATCAATTTTGCTAGTGTCGGACTTACTGAAGCACACTGTCTTGCTTATCATATCAGATATTTGTTACGTTCTCGGTAGGGAAGTTCTAGAATGCACGACTGTACAGTGGCTGCCGACACAGGCAACTCTGGACAGAACGGAATGTTGATATCATGTTCCCTATGCTTGCCCCGACAATTCGGCCGCACAGTATTCGGTGCTCATATTGTCGTTCTGCCATGTTGGCTGGTAACGACAATATCAAGAATTTCCACCGTACATTTGTTCTTGTTGTACAACGTCGTAACCATTGTTTATCTTCTACGGGAATATCTGGTAACCGGGGTACTAACGACTAGATGATACCCTCTTAATCGAAACTTCCCTCATGAAGGAATTCATCTGTGGTATTCGAAACATCTGAAACCTCCTGTAGACCGCGCGCTGTTATTATATGTGAGCATCTGTAAAAAAAATTCTACATTAGAAACGCTTTCGATAGAGAAAGCAACATGCCAAACTACTCTGTTTTCCTATGTTTTACCAGTGTCTTAACTGAAGCGGGCGATCTGACTGGAAATTCGGAGTGATAGTTACTCAAAGTAGACATGTGCTAGACGATTAGCCATGGCTTTCAAGCATATTAGTTTGCAAACCAAATAATCAAGATTTATTTATACTGTCTAAAAGATGCGTATTGATCCTAATATTATTGTTTCAATGTGATTAAAATATTGACAAAATAAAGTAAAACACTCATATAAATGGCAGCGTAACTTTCATAACACGTGACTGTGGTCTACCAAATCTGAGTATAAAACATAGAGAGAAAGCTGAATTCTTTTGTAAAGGGTCTTTATTTTTCAAAATGAATGCAGGTACTAAGCGAAAGAAATCAGTCAGTTATATTCAGCGAGCCAGTTTGCCTTCAAAATAGCCGATAGAATACAACTGCTATGGTGAAACCGACTACAAAACGCACACTCCAACGAAGTAACCTGGTTAACCTCTGAAAGTTTTCAATGCGTTTAACAAATTCAGCTCGCTCATTCACATTGGGAAAGGGTTGATTCGGCACAGGAACGTTGAGGAATTTGCATAATGGTTCCCAACCATCTTTCCCTTGAAATACGAACAGCCGATCAGTTGGTACGATTTGTTTCACTTGATCAATCCATTGATCGTAGGCAGCCAACACCATTTCGTCATTCAAGATATCTACATTCTGGCCAAGAGTACGTTCCCACATGGTGAAATGCATAGTTAAAAAATCATACCCGTTGAGATAAGCGATTATCATTCTATCCGCCCAGTCGCAACGTCGAAAGTCACGTTGTGGGAGTATGGTAGCCCGAACACTCTCAAGCCACGAGTATTTGTCACGAAAGGTCAACACCACCTGTATGACAAACACGGGAGTAAATTGTTAGCTGATATTTTTAAAGTCAGGTGATTAGCGCTGAACTAACCGAGTTGCATTAACTCAAAAGTTACATTTTTGTGTACAAGTTTCTGTCCTATCATTTTGGCTACAATTCCAATGAATTCAAGAATTCAGTGGTGTGCTCAATCATCAGCATTCAGAGCACTGTGCACATTCCACCCAGATATTACAAAGATATCATCTGTTGCAGGACGTTTACGCATTAAGGTGTTATTACTCAACATTTCTACCTGCCAAACATACGCAAAATTTTCATGGGTTGAGTGTGAGTTATTCTCATATGAAACTTAAACGCGGTTTGCAAACAGCCATCATTTAAAAAGCAAGTGAGAGCATAAAATTTTAATGTATAAAGTCGTCCGTTTGTTTACTGTCCTAATCCATGGAGGAAGTTTCTGATCACAGTTACGAACAGCCCTGTCAGTATGTTTTCATGTTTTACTGTTGGCTGATCGGCGAAAATATTGGTCTTATCTTTATCAGTTCCCTGCAGTTTGTTTGTAAAAGTGAAGAAGGGAATAGTAAATTCAGAACAGAATTGAAGCACTTTCTCTTGATAGGACGAACAATGAGGTCAGTAATTAGCGAACATATGTCAGCGTAGGTCATTGCAGTAAGTAGGTCCTACAATGGAGGCACATATTGAAATGACTTCTGAATACTAACACTGGACTGGCTGGAAGTGTCATAACAAAACACTCGCTCAAATCTGGTCACACAGTAAATGCCTTGAAAATCTACCATGATGTTTTTCAAACTATGAACAAACGTAATTTTGCTTTTTTCGGGGCACCAGTTTTACATCTTACAAAGTTATTTTTGTATGTCCCAAAGCAGGTGATAACAAACCTAGCGCTACCTTGGTAATCTATTGTACGGGAGTTGATAATTACTTACATTCTCACTTTTAATATTTCATTTCTTCACTGTCGAATTATTAGTATTTTCTCAACTTTTCTACTGTGTTCATATTACGCTTGCTTTTAGTCTGCTCGTGTTAATCTAATCTAAATTCAATGACTACATTGTACTCATTTCATTTGCTGGTCTATTAGTACACGCATAACATTCGCATTATTTACTAATCTGCCTATTACCAGATTGCAACCACTCACCTTGTTTCATCACCTACCTCTCTTTTTAGTACATTGAGAAAAGAGGAGAAATAACATATTCAAACATGTCACACAGGCCCTGATTGCTAGCAAGACAAACTCTATTATTTTGTCTATACACATCTGTTCAGTTAGCATTTCGTGTATGTAACTGATGAGAACCAACGAAATATTGCTCGAGCACATACCTCATAAAATAATGTCGATCTTATACGAAGACAAAACTGCTTAAAACATTATGGAAAAGTTTAACTTCCACAGATGCACTTAATGAAAGTTGATGGTGTCGTAACGAAATCTGTTAACCATTAGCAATAGACCTAAATTGAGATAAATATATACTGTGCGTTTCAAGAACTCGTTGCCTTGTATCACGTTATATCTCAGGTCCGGTCTTCAGCAGATCTCTTGCAACCATGTTTCAGTACTGATTCCAGAGGTGTAGTTCAACACACATTAACACATGTTATCATATGCGACTGAAGAGGGACACACCCAGAAGGTTTAATTAATATCTCACGATTGATCTGAAGTTCTCTCATTCATTTCTGTGTATTTGGACAACAGCCACAATACTTCCATCTTCAGAGCCTCTCAACCCACTGTCTTCTGACACGACGGGAAGCAAGAAAAGATCGACTGGATTTTGATGGACTGAACTATTCGAAGCATGATCTACGCCCACCAATCAGATCTAGTTATTGCCTTCTCTTTTCGGCAGCTTCCTCTGATATGCTGAATATAGTTCCGATCGTTACGCAGTTACATCCAGCAAATCATTACAACATGAAAGCTTTAGAAATCCATTTCTTAAAGTACACAGGTAACTTACTTCCCTAGTTGTCTACAGATACAGCTTTGACATCAAATTGGACTCTCATAACTGTGTGCACAATATACTGTCTAGCTGTTTACAACTACTGGACACAAAACCATGGAAGTGAAAAACGAATCAGCTTCGTTTGAAGATTGTCGCGCTACATTTATCTTCGGCATGCATAGGCCATCATGGCTAAACTCCGCATCTCCATGGTTACTGAACTTGCCACAACAACTGAATGAATCCCAATAGTCTGCCACCATAAATATAAATGTTACCTCATGTTCCGTTTCAATCCTCACCAGAACTGGAGAAGATTTTCAAGTAGAACTCGATAGTTGCTGGTGTGGTTCATAAATAACGCTTAAGTTGGACCGGTTGATTTTCTTGAAAATTAGATGACATACATTCACACTCGCAGTAGGTTGTCACTTGCCGATTATATTAAGAGAACATGCGTTATGTTTCCAAGTCGTATCACATCCACCCATCAATGCAGTGTTAACATAATAGTTTAATAAGCATCAACGATGATAACAAATTCCGTAGGAGCTGCTCGGCATTGATCATCCAACATCTAGGAATGCATTTGATGAGCTGTGTTTATAGAGTCAAACTGGGGCTGTCAAATAGACAAAGGAGAGGCAACTGATAGAGTATTGGGACATGGCGATTGGACTTTGTTACCGGCGTGTGCGATGGTCACATTGTAGTGTCAATGCGATTAAGTATCGAACACAATAACATCGAGTTAAGCCTTCTGTGCTAATCCTTCAAGCTAGATGGGACTAATTAATTCTCATACCACTCCAAATATCTGTAACGTAAATTCGAAATTCTGTCCTATTTTCAAGTATGGAAATAATCATTCAGAAACTTCAAAAGCTTCTGTCGATGCTCGAAACCGCACCAAATCCGCGGGTAGTATGCATTCATTTGATAGTTGAAGTTAGTGCGCTGTTCGACAGAATAAACGGACGTATCAGCCTGTCACTTTTGAGCAGTTTCGGTCATCGCGCAAATTTTCTGTGCATCATTTCATTCCTCGTTGGTTGCCACTCATACAATGAAGATTTTCCATTCTCGCTAATGTCACAAAATTGTCCACTGTAGTTGGGCATGAAACAAGTTTTTTATTCAGCGCCGCATACCCTCCCGTTTTTCATCGTCATATCAACAACGAAAGCGTGATTGTATGGCAAATATTCTGAGAGTGGAACTTGAAACAACCAAGGAACTGTTTAGCTAAATCACTGATGAAAACGTGAAGCCTCTACCATCAGAACACTACGAATATAAGCTGATGAGTTGAATGTCAAGCATTTGCGGAATAAATGATGTACAAGGAAGAATACTTGAATTTCACAAAGTTCCAGAAGAGATGTCAAGTCGACAAAATGCATGCTTATTTTAGTAAGACTGGTCTCGTGAACAGACTAGACGGGGAAAATTATTCAAACGGTACAGTTCAGCGAAAGTATGGACCTGACGAAAATCACTTTCTGATACAATTCTTATGGTGTACTGAAAACCAATCACTTTATTAGTGGCATGCCAGTAAACGGATGCATATGACCATACTATACTTCATCAACTAAGATAATTTGATTCATAAAAGCCCCATCACAACTAGGTATCTTCAGACCCTTCGAATTCTTCGCGAACATGACGGTATACTCATAACACGTCCAGACGAAGTAGCTAGTATAGTGAGTATGGACACAAAATTGTTGATAAACCGTCCAACAACCTCTCAGACTGAGGCAAGTTTAGTAAACTGGTTACAGGAAAGGACAAAACGATACTGATTGTGAGCCAAGTAGTCGATAGTCTGAAACGAATTTTGTTGTGAGCAGAAATGACAGCAGCTGAGTTTGACCGACGCAAACCGACCGGTTCAATCATTCCTCGTTTATACGGTCCACCAAAGATCCACAGGCCAAACTAACCATTGAAATTTATCCTAGATAGGTGCAATTCGTCCCATCATGCCACGGTATAGTGGGTGGTACGACAGCTTGAACCAAATCATCAGAAGTTATGTCTCCGTAGTCTATGTGACAATTTCGATTGTGTTGCCCAGATCAAAATTATTGACATCCATGGCAAGTACATGTGTTCTTTAGAAGTACCTTCACTACTTACAAATTTCCTCCAGCCAGAGACTATTCACTTCATTTGTGAATGCGTCAAACAATTGAATATCCAAATTAATATACCAACACCAATGCTTCAAGAGCTTCTGTTGTATTGTGCACTGAACGTACAGTCGGAGATCAACGACGAGTTGTATCTCCAAAGTGACGGAGTTGTAATAGGAGCTTTCCTAGGTCCATTATTAGAGGATATTTCCTTGGGCAAACTGTGAAGTCAGCAGCTAAAACATATAATTGAAAACGTGTCTTCCTATGGGCGATACGTAGATAACATTTTTGCTCTACTGAACTCGGGCCAGGACCTAAATGAGTTTGTACAAATATTATATCAAGCACAGTTCTGTCACATTCACTTTTGAAACAGAGTCGGACAACACATTTCATTTTCTAGATGTGAGTCTGAAAACACAACTAGATGGAACCTTGCAGCACTCAATACATCGCAAACCAACGTGGACTGGACCGTACACATATAATCATTTTGCGCCACTCAAGCAGAAACTTAACCTTGTTGGTTGTACTCTAAGAGAACGAGGAAAATCTGTTCCACAAAGACATTGGAACAAGAATTGAATGTAAGCGCTGTTGTGTTAAGAGAAAATGGCTATCTCAATCGCTGTCAAATCAGGTTGTCCGGTTGCCACGATGAAAAAGAGCGCCATCTTTATCCATCTGCCGTTCAAGAGTGATTTCTTGACAGAAAAACCGTACAGCCGACTGTATCAGGCCTTTAAACGCATCGTCCCAGTAGTAACAATACGTGGCTTGTTCACTACGTCTCCCCTAATTACTTTCGGCCCGAAAGACAAAACGCCTATCCTCGACCAATCCATTTGTGTGTATTACTCTTTTTGCTGTTGCACAGTGGAATATGTAGGTCGTACGACTAGGCGCTTGTCCAAACGAATCAAGAAACATCATCCTGCCTGGCTTGAGACCGGCTAGACCAAAATAACTATTAGCCGACAAAGATCATCGCGTTGACCCAAAGCAGGTCTTCCACATAGATTACAAAATTCCGGCCAACCATCCCAAGCCGGACAGAGAACACATGTTACCCACAGCGAGATTGGTTGTTATTGGATTACGCAATCTGCTTCTTTGTCCTCAAAAGAAGCTCGTAAAATTACGGTGGCAAAAAATCGCAGCAATGACGTCAACAACGACTTCTTTGACGTAACTATGAGTGGACTTCTAAACCACTCATCATAAACACCAGTAACTCGTCCGTTGAGGGGCTTAACCCATTCGTTTGGAATTTTGCACCCTATTACACAGATCAATAGTAGTTTTCTTGAAAGTAACTTAACTTCGTTCAACATGTATAATCGTAACGAACTGCTGAAGAATTATAGAAAACACTTAGTCGTCATCGTTGACTTCGGTGACTCAATGAGGATTTTCGTGAGGTAATTCGGCATAATGAGATAAGGCTTTTGATTTCCACAAGAAAATGAGAGAGATTTCTACCGTATCTAGCAGCTACTCAAGAGTAATAATATTTTGACACTTATCGGATAGTTGATAGAATCCAGCGTGAAATGATTGAGAAATCCAGAATAGCCAGCCAGTCAGTTGAACCAGTTTGTAAATTCCATATAACACAGTGGATTAGATGGACAATTAGGTAAAAATGTGAAATTTCTGAGACACCGGCGCGGCTTACTAACTAAACTAGTAGAACAAATACAACGCCTGGACACGCTTTGCACGTAACTGGTTCGAATCCAGCTAAAGTCCGAAATTTTAGCAACTGACTCTCTTCCAAATTGAACAGAAACAGCCAGTTTTGCCCACCAGCGTATGATACATCGCACGATTAAACGTCAACGTAAATTCCGCATGAGATATTTCAAGATCCACGCACTCCAATGTTCCCAGGTGCCCTTACACTCCAATGCGAACAATACAATATTCTAAACAATTTCGTTTCAAGCTTTTCCTGTCAACCGGAATTGGTTACTAATTCAAAAGATTACATTCACAACGAAATTCAGACAGGATGGGGTTTCGAAAACGGTGAACCCCCCAGATGTGCCCACATCCAAGCTGACAACGGCCCTAGGAAGTCCACGCTGGTCCTATACTAATAGGATTGTACCAGGAATACTGAGATTGGAGTGCTTTTCGGAGGAATGGTTGTTTATCATGGAGTTAGTTTACAGGAGTATACGTGTTTATCATTGTGTTAACGTCAACGGTTGTTGTGGAGAGTAGAACATATTTGTGGAATGTGAATGATGGATTTGTGTTGTCAGTGAACTCTTTGATGCTGGAGGCCACCCTTTGCACTGTTGAATCTACAGCAATGGGCTTGTATGCTGTATGTCCCTGTTCACAGCCAGATTCGTGTGATATATCTTCAGATAAGCCTGTTCGTGATGTGTTAGTCTGGTATTGTTATTTATTTTATAGTTTTCGCGTTGCCTTGCCTACGGTTTCCCGGTTCATTTCTTGTTCATATAAGTTAGTCTCTTTCGTGAGATCCAGCAAATGAGTGAGGTGTTCATTGGTATTCAGTGCCTCTATAGAAATATTTCGCCTGGTTTGAGTAGTTTTGTGTGATGGCAGAGTTTTACAACACACTTCAAACAAACTGGCAGTGTGCATTCATTAATTGAAATTTGCATTCGTTAAATTTCGAATGGGTTGACAATACTTCAGCAAATTCGTCTTCCTCCACGTTATTATCAGCATCGGCATCTTAATACTGATCGTAATCACTGCCACCACCAGCAGTACATTAGTGAATCAGGCTGACGCATAATTGCTATACAACAGTAAGACAAAGAACAAACCGTTATTGAAAGTAAACAGAGGTGGAAGAATGCCCTTCATCTCCGGAAATTCTCACGTCTAAGCACAAATAATCAACAGCAACTGCATGTTGTCCATGCCTTGAAACTAGTTTCATTAAATTGAAGGTGTGACTAAAGCGACATCTCCGAGACAGCTACCCATTCAATTTCCCTTACCATGCAGACACACCCAAACAAGGATAAACGATAGATCACTTGATACGATTGGCTGTCATACATCCTGATTACTGACAACAGTATGAAGCTTATATGAATTGGAGATTGCTAATAAGTGATTGCAGTATCCGCGTTCATGTAGAATTTTGAGTTATGATCCGTTGAGGCTGATGTTCACTTCATATGTATTCTAACGTTCCCAGTTGCATATCAGGTGGTTCACAACGATCTCGAACTTGAAGGCAAACACGAGCAGCGGAATGATAGGGTGTGATGTCTCGGGTAGACTACACGACAAATTGTGGAGGAACATTAGGTTACTACCAGTTCATGTCTCCCTGACGAGACGTGAACGAAAATTAGGTCAGAACTGTGGGTGATGATCAGTTGTGACAGCAGATTTTCTAGGGTCTTAGATTTAGACAATAGCTCAGCGTGGCAAATAAAAGTGGTCTGTCTAGTTTGAAACCGCTGTACATATTACTGATAGTTTCAGGGATAGTATAACTCAGGTCCAGCACCGTTACCAGACGCAGGTCAAACAGAAATTGCAGTTGAATTTCAAAATTACTATTAAACCAGGAGTAATGTTGGAATCGTTGAAGCGGTGAATTTTTGATAAAATAGTTATTTGACAATGAATCCCCGAACTTAACCAGCTCTAATCCTTATTGGATCGTCCCTACTACAATTACGCAGTCGTTCTGGGGGTAGATGAACAGAGCATCAATATTTTTGGCGACAATTTGAAAACTAGACCACAGAGACTCGGAATACGTATGACAGACAGCTACCATGCAACGTAGTCGGGACGAAGAATGGGTTAGACACGAATACCATATAAGGCAGTCGTGACTTTGGAACGCATCAGGTTATGGGGACTTTAACAAACAAACCAGGAACCATTGTTCAGATAGGGCTTAATGCTTAAAGATGTATGATTGCACAGCTACAACCTGCTTGACTAATTGAAATAGCACAGTACCATCCTCCTGGCATTGAATCAGCCTCAGGTAATGTGGATCAAAATATTCCAACTTTAATTCAAGTAGGTGACATTCATTTCTACGTCTAGGTTTGCATAGTCTCGAAGCTGATGATACCTCCGGTCCTATATAAAATGGTGTGGTGAGATTCGCTTTACCTGTTTCGCTAGAAGAGAATTCTCTTAATGTCCTCTCTGTAAGCTTGTCAGTTGTACGTGCGAGAATTAGGATAAGCTTGGAGTAGGATAACCGCGGTTGGATTCTCAGTCTGTTGGCGGCGATTGATGACCTCTACTGAACCTCAATCTTCTGTTCCTTTGACTTGTCTCTTGGTCCTTGATGTTGTCCAGTGGATCTTCTAGACAGAGTTATTGATCAACCGAATCACCCGATTGCTCCACAAATGGTCTGACATGGTTTGCATGTCGTATTCAAGTGTGTCATCCAATCTGAACCTTGGCTAACACTTTCACTCGATAGCTTCGAATTCAGTCGGACATCTGTGCAGTCCCCAGCGCAAAGCAGTCCGTGATAAATAGCGGTTGACAGAGTTCAAAGGAACGGGGTCAAACTGTGTGCTTCCTGTTAAATTGCTGTTCCATTGAGAAATACCTAGTAGGCACCAGTGACCTGGAAGAATGTAATAAGCAATTCGACATTCGTAGTCTGCTCCTCACCAAAGCTTCCGCTAAGGGTCCCTGCTCGAAGCCTGGTGGTTCGTAGTCATCTAGTAACTGAGACGAAAAGTATCCAAAATGTCGGCCGTATGACACTCTTCATGAACTATGTGAAGGGACATCTTAAGTGTGTCTACAAGCCATTCGGCATGGACATTTAATTGCAGATGTGAGATTATTTGCACATGGTAGCTGTGTAGAACTCTGAAATACATCAGCAGCACACCAAACCACACCAAACTATACAGAACTGGTACAATTTATTGACGGTTATCTCTACGTTGAACATGGTTTATCAGCGTGAATAACGCGGGAAAATTACCACTTCATTAAAATCCTACATGAAACCGATTTACCCACTACTCACTTTAGCCTCCGGATAGACTTGCATCATTTGCGGATAGTAACTGCATGAAGGGAAATCCACTGTACACCGGTATTCAGCAAATATTTCGTAAAACAGCCTCGGATCGATTTTCCCATCCTTCAACTCAGAGACGAGACGATCGACTTCTATCCATTTACGACTGTGATCTTTATAGTGCGTAAGTAGTTCGATCATGTGATAACAAGGCTGATCATAGATAATCTCTAGTGCTGTTTTCAAGCTCATTGTCCCTGTTCGACCGAAGCCCGCTCCGATCACGAGCAATGGATCACTGTTGCCTACTCTGGGTTTTCCTTCAACCAACATACTGTCACCTCAACTGTTACAGAGTGTTTAGACGATTTAAATGGATTTCATGTTAACAATGCATAACAGGTCGCAGGCAAATCTGAACCAATGATGTGATATGAATATCTCACATGACAAGCTGGTCGAGCGATGCTAAAACTGACAGCCATGTGACTACTTCACTTTGTCCCCAACTGTGTAACTTCCGTTTTCAAGCAGTCATTTCGGATGGTATAGCCAACAATTACTTCATGAAGAATGCATAACAAAACATTTGCTGATCAGCACACATTGGTTTGTCGCTCACTGTTATACTATGTCATCGTGGTGCAATCCGGTACACAGAAAGTGTCCATTGATAACGCATTAGATACGTGAACCTTCACTAGGTACAAAGGGGTTATTCGAGATGTTTATGTCTATCTCTCGGCTATTCATTCTAATCCACCACGTGCTTCATTATGAACCAATCGTAGTGTAAATCAACAAATATATTACGACCATCATGTGAAGAAATGATTAGTTTCATTGTAGTTAATTTACTGTGTGCTAATCTTTGTTGGTTACTTGTTGAGTTGGACGTGACAAGCATAATACCCGTCTCCGTTGAATGGAATATATACATATATATTTTGTAATCATGAACGTTTACACAAATAAGCGTTCTACGAAATCTGTACTGACAGTCTAGACTGCTCTCAACACCATGAGTGGAGCTATCAAGATTAGTGATGTCACACTATCAACTCTACCACAAAATGACCGGATTGTTAGGATATCCAACTTTCTAGGATACTGTCTACCAGATGAAGATTTTCAACAATATATTCTACATGAAAGACCACGAATGAATTGATGGGTTAATCATCCGTAAACAGCACTATGCAAGCGGAATATCCATTTAGGATAGCGGAAATATTACGCATTCAATTGATATAATTTTTTAAAGTCAAACTAACAGTTCTCACCAAAATGCTTATGGTAACATAATCAGTGTGTTGTTTTATCAGAATCTACTAGCGGTACTAAAACTGTTTCGTAGTTATTGCCACCAAAAATTCTTTGAGATGGACTGATTGAGATCAATTGTGAGTCGTGTTTAAAATATATTGACCGAAATCCCTCACTTCCAGACCACTTACAAACATGAGGCAGACTGAATTTCGACACGTTTTCTGGAAGTGATCTTGGTATCTGTTCTGGATTGTGGAGCTCAATAAGTCTGAGATACACGACAAATTAAAATGGAAGAATGAGGTATTATTGGCACTTAGCAAGTGCCGACAAATTTCGGCCGATATTGAGTTCATCAAAGGTAAAATGACACTATTGTTCCTTTGCTCACCTCAGAGATGTTTTACAGTTGAAAATGGGTGAATGTCCAATTTCTTGCAGCGCATGTTCAGGTATTTTTATCTTTATCATTTCGATTGTTGTAGGTATCATTATTATGGGAGGTTTTTATTTTGCAACCTAAATATAAAACGATGAAGTAAAACATTATCAGTAATTCCGTAGTGTTGAACATATGCACCAAAAACGTGTTCGTTTAATGATAAGGTGTGGTCCAGTGTATCTGATCAAGAATGATAGGAATCAACATCGAGTGCACGGAAGCCAGCTTCGCGAATGGTAGGACACCCCGAGCAGAAGAGAGTGTACGCCAGGAGCAGCGATGTCCACGAGGCCGATACGCAGATCGTCAAGAGAGCGAAGAGAACCTGAACGGCTTTTGTTGCAACTGGAACAATCTTTGCGGGGGGAGGAGTGCAGTGAAGATGAGCGATCGTAATATACTACTCATACAACTGCTATTCACTAGCAGGACTAGAGCATATATTTTGACATCGTACAAGGCGCAGGAAAAATGCAGGAAGGAAAATCAGAGTGCAGCATCGCCCATAATGGTCCCTGCTACTTAAAGGAACTGAACATTAACGTCTGCGGCAGCCGAGCCGGTCTGGGGCCGAATACCGCGTGCAAATTTGTGGTTTTGTTTCAGGTCTTGTTTAAATGCTTAACCCATGTGTTGCTTTGTCTAATAAACAACCCTTGTGCCATCCGCGTTCTTGGATCACAACACTATTGTTTCTGTCCTAGTTAACGGAACTGTTCAGAGCGGTCGAGAGGTGACCTTGGTTAGTTTTTTACCCGCCCGACTTTTTACTAATTTTTCGGTAACTGTCCGTCTTTGTTATGATTTGGGAATGTATTTTGGTCACTACGCATCAGATAAGTACTTTGTATTTTTCGCCTTTGTCGCAGACGTTTTGGGGCAGAACAAATCCTTTTTTTGTACGCGTCTTTCGGCTTGTCTTAAGAGCAGATCACTGGACAGCTGCGTTATTTTTCGGGACCGAAATTTCCGTGTTAATTATTACGAGAGGGAGAGTTCTATTTCTATTTCTATCGAAAACGAGCCAGCGTATCGTTTTGAAGGATTTACAACATATTGATCCTCCACGGAAGCACAGGAATGTGTGCCTAATGTCACATAGGCTCCCAGAGTCCAAGTCAGGAGAAGTTTTGTGAAGTCTCTAGATTGCTCAGTCTCGAGAGTTGCCGACATTAATGGAAGAAAACGGAACAGTATGTCTGCTGAAAAGCTAGTGATGTATGCACCGATTCCTTCAGTGACTCTATTCCAAATGTATCGGTCCTCACTGATAATTCAACTAGACCATTTACCCATAGCGTTAACATGGGTATTATGTGCCTCGGCATCCATGACATCAGTGTCTTCGAGCGTCATATTGGTGCTACATATATATACATACATATATACATATAGATATATATAAATTGTAAATAGTAATTTCCTTTCCGCCAAACTGATTGTAAGTCATAATCGATAATCGCCGGATGTCCATTCATCGTGTCATTAGGTATTTACTTGAGCAAAAACACTGCAGGTCCTCGAAACCGTTGTCGGGAACAAGATGTCGTTGCTTAGTGCTTACTGAAAGCGTCAAGAACTTCGTTCTTACCCATGATCACGATGAACGAAATGAAACGTCGTTGGCTTTGGCCAACTGTCACACACGTTACTGTCTCGCGATTCAATTAGGCATAAACGAATCATGTCAGCCAGATCACGTCATCAGACAACAGCACACACTATCTCTGTAGTATTTAGCAGATGTATGAGGAAAAACGTCTTTGAACAACTGGACTACCAATGTCTAAACAGAATGAGACCCGTTTGTACGCGTTTGAATGAGCAACAGATTTGTGAAATGAGCTGCTGCTGACTCCACACCTGATCAACATTTTGCACTAGATTTAAGTATAAACGCAAGAAATGGTAAATATGGTGAAACTATTAGTAGCGAACGCAATAATCGTGTAGTGTTCAAATCATGAAACCATTGTCAATTGATTCCGATCCCAGTGTTATACGCCTCAATGTATCTTTTAAATGTATTAGCATCTCACTTAATCAAAGACGCCAATCCATTGCTAACGTTCGAAGACTGTTGCGAAACCATCACTGCTACTACCCATGCTCATCAAAAAATCGATGGCTTGAAAGCATATCTGTCGTGTGCCATCTATCCCAGAAACATCTGGACTCCAAATCGAATGGATCACATTATTCTCAAAGTTTGTGACCGCCTATCACCGGATAATCTCTAGAATCTCTGGTCTCGTCACTCAAGCAGCACTGTTCAAACGATATCGGCACGAGAAAAAGACTACTCACTGGGTATAAATCGTGACTGGAATGATGATCACTAAACAAGTTAGCGAAGCTCAGAAGAAGGGGATATAGAGACTATGTTTGTCACACGGACATCACACAATCTTGCCTCAAGTAACCGACTAATATGCCCCGAACAGGCTTATCTGAAGATATATCACACGAATCTGGCTGTGAACAGGGACATACAGCATACAAGCCCATTGCTGTAGATTCAACAGTGCAAAGGGTGACCTCCAGCATCAAAGAGTTCACTGACAACACAAATCCATCATTCACATTCCACAAATATGTTCTACTCTCCACAACAACCGTTGACGTTAACACAATGATAAACACGTATACTCCTATAAACTAACTCCATGATAAACAACCATTCCTCCGAAAAGCACTCCAATCTCAGTATTCCTGGTACAATCCTATTAGTATAGGCCCAGCGTTTTCACCAAATATTACCCGACACATAACTATAAGATGAAAAGCGTACTTTAATTTGTGATAAATGAACCGCCAAGAGATGATTCACAAATCCACAAATCCACAAATCCCCATGTCAAAACATAAACAATCAACAACAAGATACCTATGTATTAGAAATGAGCAGTCACATTGAATGTGAGTGTTGGACAACATCCGAAACACAGTCAGTGCTTTCACTGCTTGCATCTTCAAGTATATTTGTCTCGCATATCACTCGGCCAAAAATCGAAAACGATTAAGCCGAATAATTCGACTAACAACCATGTCACTTGATGTGTCCAGCCAGAGGTCGAGTATGTTAAATAGAACCTAACTCGGAAAACTAACACGTTCTACATAAGTGAGAAGTTCAGCTGCCTCACCAATAACATGCTAAAGAATTCACATCGAAAAATGGCAGTAATTCACGCCAAGGTCTCCCACAGAGAAATCGAAGAAAATTTAAATCGGAACTGTGAGTCATAAACACGGCTGATAATCCTTGCTCAAGGATCCGAGGTTCGTCCGAGAGCACAAAATGCCAGGTCAAACGTGCCTTTTCTAGACGGAGCTCACAGCACATGATACAAGTCAGTCAGAAAACCCAATCGAACGCCAAGTTGGTGATTAGAACATGAAAATTCTTGAAACCGGTGAAAGCATTTCGGTTCTGAAAACAGAGTAACCGAATGCTAGCGAACACCCTAATTCGATCAGCTTTAACTCTGTTAATAAAAACGCATTTACAGCAAACGATTAACTGATCTACAGCTACATCTGAAATTTTGTTCACCGGCTTACACAAGTTAGATCGAATGTGACCGACATGTGTGGGGATTCAGTGTACGATTGATAAATCGTATAACTAATCAACCGCCAATCATTTTCACAGCAGTCAGTTGTGTGGTTCTCGTGAGGTAGTTCACACATGTTAATCGTGTAACATTCTAACATACACTGAGAACTGATTTAACTGCCGCTCACTTTGGCATCCGGATAGGCTTGCATCAGTTGCGGATAGTAACTGCATGAAGGGAAATCCACTGTGCAACGGTATCCAGCAAATATCTCGTAAAACAGCCTCGGATCGATTTTCCCATCCTTCGACTCAGAGACGAGACGATCGACTTCTATCCATTTACGGCTGTGATCTTTGTGGTGCATGAGTAACTCAAACATGTGATAGCACGGTTGCCCATAAATGATCTCCAATGCTGTTTTCAAGCTCTTTGTCCCTGTTCGACCAAAGCCAGCTCCGATCACAAGCAATGGACCACTGTTGCCTACTCTCGGTTGTTCTGCATTCACCATACTGTCACCACTGGTGGTATGTACCATATTATGTTCGCTGATAATTTATAGTAGTCTCCAGGTGACAGTACCTGAGCGGTCAAAAACAAATCGGAACCGATGATGTGGCACAAAAATGAAGCCCATTACTAACCAATCGGGTGCCGCACTCGAATGTCACGTGATCAGTTTAGCTTGTCTTTGTGTGTCAAATTTCCGCTTTCTAGCGTCCATTGGAGAGCACAGCGTTGGAGACCAATTCACATTGGACGATCATTAAAACTAAATATGGTAGTATATCAGGAGATAAAATGTGAGATTGTGTGCGTTTGCGCCTTTTCATTGGAGTGGAACCAGTTGATTACGCCAACGCTTTTAATATATTTAAATCGTGAACTTCTACACAATTAACTAGCAACCGCTTTATGAATTCCGTACTGAAAACTTGTTCTCGTAGGAGATCTGTATGTCATAAGGTTCCCTATAAGCGTGATGATTACCACTGTAGGTTTTCACCTCAACTCCACATTCGTTCTGACAACAATAATCCGGTTGACTAGATCACGGCTTGATGTGAGTACTAGTTCATGAGAAATATATTAGAAGTAAATTCGCACCAACCTATGTAAAATACTTCATCCGTCAACTTCCAAACAAATAATTAGCACCTGCTTTCTGTCATCAGCACGGAAAACCAAGTGTGTTGACAACTCTGTAAATGACGTTATCAAAACTAGTAACGTTGTACAACTAACTTTAGCTGAAAATTATTCCGTCAGTAAAATTTGTAAATTTCTTCCATACATTCTACTCAATGGAAAGTTTCAACAATATACCACATGTACAGTACGTGTAATGAAATAACCACTTGTAGCCAGCATGAAATAGTTGAAAATAAACAACAGTTTGTTGAAAGATTATGCTCTGGAGCAAGCTAGTTCGTACCGACCTGGTTCGCTGTTTACGTGAGAGCTGACCACACCTTATTTCTAACAATCAACAACTCGGTAATCGTCTCCAATCTGCTCAACCGATACACGCACCCAACCGTGTGACACAGATAAGTAGCCTGGTAAGCGAAAAACGCGGATGGCACAGGCATTGTTTATCCAACAAAGCAACACACTGATTAAGCGTTTAAACAGAACCACGTAGAAAAACACTCGTTTGCACACGGTACTCGGCCCCAGACCGTCTCCTTTGACACAGACGCGAATGCTCAGTTCCTTTACGTAGCAAGGACCATTTTGGGCGATGCTGCACTCCGATGTTTCTTCCTGCATTTTTCTTGCGGCTTGTTCGATGTCAAAATATATGCTCTGATTCTATTACCGTATAGCAGTCGTGGGAGTAGTATATTAAGATCGCTCATCCTCACTACACTCCACCCCACGCAAAGAGTGCTCCAATTGCAGCAAAAGCCGTTCAGGTTTCTTTCGCTCTCTTGACGATCTGCGTATTGGCCACGGGGACGTCGCTGCTCCTGGCGTACATTCTCTCCTGCACGGGGTGTCGTACCATTTGCGAAGCTGGCTTCCGTGCACTCGATGTTGATTACTATCATTCTTGATCAGATACACTGGACCTTGGCGGTCCACTATCACACTTCCTTCTTCACTTCCTCCTCCACTTCGCCAAGAACTTCCTAGATCCGGATCCTGTTGCGCCGGGACTACGCCTGTCTCTGTATTTAACCTTC
>JTDE01022225.1:2612-14523 GCA_014338405.1 Paragonimus skrjabini miyazakii
CTATAATTAATTATACCTGCTGTAGGACATGTAGAGTAATTGCTAGAAATGGTTTGTCAGAAGTGGCCTGATAGCTAAATTCGATAGAATAATGGAGGAGCGATCAGGAGTAGCATGTTTTCGTCTACCCCCCAAGCTGTATGCAACAGATAGGG
Source organism: Paragonimus skrjabini miyazakii (assembly GCA_014338405.1). Classification (NCBI taxonomy): domain Eukaryota; kingdom Metazoa; phylum Platyhelminthes; class Trematoda; order Plagiorchiida; family Troglotrematidae; genus Paragonimus; species Paragonimus skrjabini miyazakii. Next base: position 2,768 of record JTDE01022225.1, read on the forward strand.
TGACTCGGTCTATACTGCGAGATGGCCCATGCACTACGGAATTATTACTGCTGTGAGTATTCATGGTTGGATATGTGTTAGTGAAACTTTGATTGTTTCCGTATCCCAACGATTTCATGAATCACGGATTAACTGACTGATATTCGCGTGAGCGCTTCAGGCATGTATCTAAACTCGAACATATCCGTAGTGACCAGCAATCATGTGGAGGTCGGAATCCGTCAAAAAGTGTGCAACAACTCACCTGCCGAATCAGCCAACCCTGAGAATGGATGGCGCTAAACGTCAGACCTATACGGGACTGTTACTACAAGCTGATTCGGTAATGTGTGGTGTGAGGGCAAGCCGCACGACTCAGGCACGGAGTGTTGGTGACGAGAAGGAGGATCGCCGTGGTGAGCGAGAAGCTTCGAGTGTGTGTGTATTCAAGTCTGTCCCTCACTCGAGATGAACATCCAACTGTGTACCTCCTAATTCGTTAAAGACTGCCTCAGGGTTGAATCTATACAACCTCGGCCAACAAAGCTAGTCCAAAACATACGCAACTAGCCTTACCTCACGAGCCTTGACTGCCCTAGAGTAATCCCACTCATATATAGATGAATGATGCGGGGGACCTCAGCTTGACTTGTCATATTCTAAGTGATCTCCTGTATCCCAACCACAGCTTACTATAGAGGTCACCCACCACTGTTTTCCGACGTCACTCGCAAAAACTAGCTCATCAACGGTACGGGATGTTGTGTCGGCGCAACCTTTTCCAAATAAAGTTGAGTTCCCACTGGAACGTTTTTTCCGCAAGACGTAATTGACACTCCACGCGTGCATTCATTTAAGCGGAAACTGGTTACACATATGATCAGACTCTCTGGATCCTGTTCTGTCCTAGATGAGATTAAGTGGACTGATACTACTAATGTAGAAACCCCTTTTTTAGTGAATGATCATTGAGAACTAACTGAACACGTCTGCTGACAGTGAGTATGAATATATGTATGTATGTATGTATGTACATCTGAGAACAGAAATTTGAGGTACTCTAGGGAACCGCCGGTGCCATAGGTTGTAGTGACATGACTGTGGCGAGGCGACGCATGTGAATGCGTCGGCCGTCTCGGATTAGCAGATCACCACCGTACTCATAGCACACCGTCGGCGAAGAGGCAACGAGTGTTAGGATGCAAGAAAGCGGATTGTGCAAGGAAAACCAATACATGGGTTATGCGTTTCAACATGACAACAAACAAACCCACTAATTCGCATGTGGCATTGGCTCCAGAACGTCCCGCTTGCCGCTGTTGCAAATGCTCTGTTCCTGTATTTGTCGAGAACCAGTTCAGATCAAGCTGCACTCCAACGTTTCTTGTTGTATTCTTTCTGAGGTTACTTCAGTATCCAAATCTAAACACTTGTCTCACTACCGAATGGTAGTAGTGTGAGCAGTGTAGTTCGATCGCTCGTCTTCACTACACGAGTAAGTTAGGCTCAAGTAGATTATATCAGTGTTAGCTTTTATTCGTCATTTTCGTGTCAACCAAAAACTACTGTCGTTTGACAACCCACCCACTTCTCCTTTCAGAACCATGTGTGTTTGTGACCTTCTAACTTTCCTTTTCGTAACTTTTCATGGTGCACTTTCTGGTGAATATTTTGACAGATTTTTAGTCCGACTTTGAAATTTGTTCTTCCTCATCCTCTTTAGAGTACACTAACATGCACTCCTATAGTGAAAAGCTTGTTGCGTCATCTTTTCAATATTTTTCTTCCCAGTTTAAACCTTACCGTTGGAGTCTCTGTGTTGACTTCCCCAGAAATAGGGGCTTCAGTCTCGTGCTGGACTATCAGCTGGCTAATAAAATTTGCCGGCTGGATGCAAAGGATTCACTCACACGCTTCCTGGTCTTATTCCTCTGAGTTTACGCTGCATACACAGTGTGAATGGAACCACAAGGGGTGCAGCGTAAGCCACTTGTGGTGTGTTGTGCACAGGAATCCTTTGACTTCAGTCATTGTGGCAAGCTAGTCCGAAACAAATGCTGTCAATCATGTGGGTTGAGGTACTACTAGGACATCCAGGCTTAGACAGCAAAACGATTATGGTTCGCAAGTTAAGCCTTTAGCTCAGAAGCCTGTACCGCAAAGGAGCGGGTGGGTGGCGGTGTACCCTAGAGTATCTTTGCCCATGAAATCGGCATCTTGAATACACATTAAAAGCAAACGGTTATCCACAGTGGTCTGTAAGACGGTTCAACAAGTCACAGGTTGATAATCAATTAAGGAGCATGTAACCAAATGGCTGGAGACGCATGTAGAAACGCCAGGACCTGTGTAGATGCAGATAGACGACACCTCACATCTTCCGTTGTAAGGCACATAATACAAACAGGACACAGAGTCAAAGTTCCTGACGCGTTCTCGGTGATCTTTCGGAGCAACCGGAAACACATACTCCAGTTTGCTGAGGCTTTGGCTGCTAAACATCACATTCCCCCCTGTGTGTTCAAAAACAATTTGTGTTGATACTGCAGCTGCCCTGGTCGTCGACATTCCTACAATTTTGATTTTCAACTTTGGTGTCTGTCTGTTTTATCCCTTAAGTCATGACTTCAGCTCTGTTGAATTTTGACTCGTTTAAAATTATCTATATGTCCATTTGTTATCAGAATGTATTAAATTTTACTCCGGAGAACGTTACATGAATTGCGTCTTCTCATTGTTTTATTCAAGTTCATCAAGGGAACGAACTGTTTCAGATAATCAATTCGTCCACTTACCGAACCAAAAGCTACATTTATTCAACTTCCCTCAGTGGTGATGCTTTCAACTTGAAAAAACCAGTGGCTTCCGAAGTTCAACGAATTCTCTACGCGACCGATGTAATTATCAATTTTTACACTACTGCAACACTGTATTTCAGTTTAAGATGTCTCGAAATCACTTCTGCGTGTCTCGGTGTCAACTTAAGTTGTCCCAAAAGATTAACTGGGTGTCACAGGTAAACGGGGTTGCACGGCTAACGTGCATACCGGCAGACTGATAAACACAGTGTTTGGTTAGTTCTTACGGAATGAGTGGACAGATAGCATGATTTTAATATTGTCAGTTTATATCAACAAATGCAGTGGTATTTTCTACCCGAAACGTGTGAAATTGCGCATATCAGACCATGGCAAAATCTTGAGGTTGAAGCTACTACTCTACATTTTTACTACACGAGGATTATTTTGTATCCTCTATGAAGAGAAAATAGACTTGCCCGAGAAAATGGTGTCCTCAGTCAATGTTAGATTATGGGACAGGTCTGGCGTAAACTACTCACAGTACATTAAACGGTATCCCAATTCACTTTCTCAAAGTGGAACCCTGTGACGAAACTTGTGTGCATGGATGCCGGAGTGCCCCAGCACCCTCTGAACCGAGTGTCGACTATTGGCCAGTTGCGTGCAGAAATCTGGATTTTCCGTTGACAATGAATGCAACATTGCTGTACAGTTTCTCCATGATGACAGGTCTGCGAGTAGTTTATCTATTCTTTTTCACGGAACCTGTTGCAGTGAAGATGAGCGATTGTAATATACTACTCATACCACTGCTATTCAGTAGTAGGACCAGAGCATATTTTTTGACATCGTACAAGCCGCAGGAAAAATGCAGGAAGGAACATCAGAGTGCAGCATCGCCCATAATAGTCCCTGATACTTAAAGGAACTGAGCATTGACGTCTGCGGCAGCCGAGACGGTCTGGAGCCGAATACCGCGTGCAAATGAGTGGTTTTGTTTCTGGTCTTGTTTAAACGCCTAACCCATGTGTTGCTTTATCGAATAAACAACCCTTGTGCCATTCGCGTTCTTGGATCACAACACTGTCATAAGAAGCCAACCATCCAATCATGGATTGCTTTTCTCAGGACATCGCCCTTTGAACTCCATTCAGGCTCCTCTTGAACTATGATGTGATGAATCCAAGCAAACCAATTCAGCTTTATCCTTGTCATTCAATTCCACTGTTTAAAAATTGAAACAATTGACCCTGATTTGTTCGTATTAGTCGCTCACTTTAGTGGGGTTGTGAATTTTCGAAGAACATGTTCCTTCATTTGCGCACTACTCTACAGTAGTGAGGGTGTAGCATGTGTTTAGTGAGACTGTGCTGATCCACCAGGTGACCTCGTCAGAACTACATAGACGGTAAGCTTTGTTGATATCCATGTTGGTCGAGACTCCGTACTTTCATTTCAGTGAGGGCTTGTAAGCACTTCAGTGAATGGTACATACTGCGTATGCGCCTGAATGTGGTTTTCAGTTGAACTAGCGCACAGAGTATGTGCAACGATGACACTGGCATGACAAAATATCTGTTCCCCGCTTTGAATGGTGAACTGAGCGCGATGTACTGAGTTGATTAGTCCGCCTGATGAGCTAAACATCAATTTGGTGACAGTTCACACTTCCACATATTAATCTGTTTTACATGAATGAAGTGGAGGATCAGAACCCATAAACAAGCTTACATATCTGCTTATTGAGATACTACTGTAGTGAGGAGGAGCGATCGTGCTATACTATTCACAACACTGCTATTCAGTAATGGGGTCAGACTATATATTTTGAGATTGTAATCACAGGAAAATTACGAGAAGAAACATCGGAGTGCAGAATCGCATGAAATGGTTCTTAGTAAGTAAAAGAACGTAAAATAACTGAGCATTGACGTCTGCGACAACTGCGACAGTCTTGGCCCAGTACCGTACGCAGATGAGTGATTTTGTTTGATGTCTTATTGAGACGCATAACCCATGTGTTGATTTCCTGAATAAATAACCCATGCGTCATCCGCGTTCTTGGCTCACAACACTATTTCAGAACAGACCAATGGTGTGAACAATCCAGGAGAAGCCTAAACTGACGATGGTCAGTCTGATTCTTTAGCAGATATCGCTAATAAACTGGTGACGTAGAACAGACTATTACGCCGTGCTCTGATGGTTACTGGCCTAAAAACTATAGACACAGAACTGATTCAATAATTTTTTTATCAACCGATGAGGGATGTGAATGTTAGCTAACTTCTTCACTTGACCCATGATCATTATTTTTCAGATCCAAACACACTTATTCAGTTGCCTTGCAGTCGCTGAATATATGGTTATGTAAAAAGCTGAAAGCACACTTCTCGGGAAGCCAAAACAAAAAACGTGCTATTGACTTGATTTGACGAAAACGGTCAATAATGTAGTCAATGCGAGTTAGCTCTAAGGTGGGCTGTTATTTCCATTCCCGTGTAACAGTACCAATGTGAAACATATTTGGTGATCAGTGGACTAGAGGAATGAAACTTATGTGTAGAAGCAAGTGAGAAATGGCAGCTTGGGGAATAAACGGTGATTAGCATCGAGAGGCAGGTAACAATGATTTGCCTTATTCAAGCTGACTGCCTAACATGTTGGGTTGAACATGGTATAGACTTCAATGTATAGGTTTATACAAGAGAGATAGAGAGCAAGGCATTATGTACCTGTGGGACTGAGTTTAAAGCCAACTGGGACAATGACAACCAGTAAACATATGATAAACGAAAATCTAGATAGCACAGAGAGAAAAATGGAAGGAAACAGGAATTAATTAGAACTGTGGTTAGTCCAATACCTCTCAGACAATATTAGTTAAACGAAACATACAGTTGGTGTGCACCCAGTAGACGGTTTCTACTGTGAATTATTTGACTGGTACATCATAGGCTGCCAGTTGACACGTTTTCAAAGTCAATTACTCCCCGTGTCTAATCTAACTTCGATCAACCAGAGTGTAGCGAAAAGATGTCCAATAGAGCACAATCTTTATTGGAGGGGGGTGGGAGTGTTGGTAAATGTATGGCATTATCAACCTTTATTGTCCAACTCGCTTGTTGCCATGCTACGCCTGCGCTCGCGTTTATGAGTAAGAATTCCAGTCCACAACACCCCCAGGTTTCCGCTCACGAGTCGTGTACACTTCTGCCCGGTTTATGTGGGTGATCGGTGCCATATATCGGGGGGTTTTCCGCGTGTCATTCTTCGTCCGTTGGTGCGATGTCGTTGAGCCATGGCTCGTCCGTTCGCTTGTGTTGTCCGCCATCTATCTACTGTGGGCTTTGACCGTATTCCACGACTGTGTCGAGATGTTCCTGCGAGTGTTGGAATAATCGCGCCTCTGATTTAGTCGTCCATCCCGTTTTGCCTGCCATGTCTCCGCCGTTGGTCCGATCCAGTCGAGCGATGACTCATCCGGTCGCCCACGCCGTCCCCGACCCACTGGTTGTCGGTTTTTTGACGTGTCCTCTCCCCGCGTTGAGGTATTCCGCCGAATGTTGGAATACTCATACCTCCGGTCTGATAATCCAACACAATAGTACTGGAATGCGGTTAGCTGGGGGCTAGTCTTCCTTAAGTCGTACTGTCCTGTTGGCGCAATGATTGGCAGACTCTAATGCCATTCACATGAGGCGGTTTGTCTCACCTGAGTCACGCCTAGACCACCCAAAACCAGAGTGGACTTGTGAAGGTCAGTCAATCAGTCCGGACACTTTTTGTCCAGGCTTGGAGTCCGCTATCACTCGACTACTCTGGCTGCTCCAGCCCTGCCTTCAGCTGCCGTCAGACTTACTGCGATGATTACCACTCTAACACCCGAGACAGGGTTTGTCTGACTTACCTGGCCTATCAGACAACGATGAAGACAACCGAAGCATGTATCAATCTGAACTGACCGCTGACACACACATAAACAGATGATCTGTTTGACAAGCGTTGTCCGTGTCCGTTCGGTGCAGTATGAGCGCATCCACGCGTTCAGTGTTCACCACCAACATGTGGTCTGTATCCCCGCCAGCCTGGCAAACGAGTACAGGTAAGCTTGTAGGCTATACCCACTTTTCCTCCTTCCGTCGCCTTCGGTTGCCCTGAGCTGCGGTTAACCAGTTTGTTACTTTCATGAAATATCCGTCACCGTTGGGTTGCCTAATGAATTTTGTGTGATTTTTGAGGCCTTCAGAGCACCAAGATTACTTGATTCTTTGGAAACCATTTCTCAATAAATGGAATGTTTACGGGGACAAACCGGAGCGTGTTATAGCATGCGATCAATTGAGCCAAACACAGAGAATCCACGACGTCGTGTACATGTTTGCTTTCGCAAAGAGCAACCTTTGTGCCGAAAGCAAGGTTTAAGACAGAAGTGTTTCGGACAGACGGGCTGTGCATCTGTCATCAATTTTAGACACTTGGATGATTGTCCGTTTGGAGTGTCAAAGACTGTGTTGCTGCACAATCACCCGGTAAACCCAGTCACGGGACGACTCGAGTCAAGTCAACGTCGTCTGACCAATGGTGAACAGCTTTTCTGTGGACTGTCTGCTTCCTTGCCGTCAGGTCCTGACCGTCCATTGCCATTTGGATGGCGGCTTCGGTTAATAGGGTTATCCGAGGTTTATACATTAAACTTATATCAGTTTTCTCACTTTATCGCAGATAGACACGTGAGTTCAACGCAGTAATGTCTATTGCTTGCGCAGATCACAAGCAATCGCGCCAAAGCTGCTTACACTTAAAGCGAACCTGCAATGATCAGCCTGTCATTGAGTCTCGCCCGTCAGTATACACGAGAAAACATGAATGCAATTCATGGGTGGAATGTACTCATTTTTGGACAATGCTGAAAGTGCACCGGCACCACCATTTTTCATATACGACGACATAAGTATAATAAGTCTACTTATCACAATCATTTGCGATCCTTCACAGATAGCCAGTAATACCGTTTACTGTGCTTGCTTAGTCTAGTGGGTTTTCGCAATAACGAGTCGCACAATTTCGGGTTCATGAACTATACAAATTTTAGTTGAGTACGTTTACTTATCGGACGATCACGATCGAAGTGCACAAATAGGAGGCGAGACTTAAAGCTGTTGTAACTAAGTTTAAAGATAGGACGACACAATGGTTGTTCGTCTTCAATCTTTCTACACAATCACAGGGAAAATGAATAAGAAAGCCGCAGTTAGGAGAACAACGAGCTGTATATTTTCAAATTAGTTAAAAACGAGAAAAAACAATTGACTAGTCTGCTCTGGGTGATAACCACTGGCTAAACAGAACGGAGAACGTTTACAATCCACTGGAATGCAACTCATGAAAAACTGAATTGTCTTCGGGAAGAACAGTCTGATTTGTTTCAAACAAAGGATTTTGCTGATAACTTAAACAACACTAACCAGATAAGCAGCTGAATAAGCTGTCCGGAAAAAAACAACAATCCGTTGCAAGCAAAGCACTGTAGAATGACTCCGAGTTTGAATCTACACCTCCAGTAACAAGCTGACATGCAAACATATGTGAAAAATGTGCGTGCAGTTAAACATTGATCATCGTCCCGATCTTCAGAGAAGTTATACTTTCTTGGGTTGCTACATTAGCACAATGCAGAGGGCAGATCGAGCAGTGAAATAGACTCAAATAAGCTCCAAAAGGTTGCACAACGTCTCGCATGACGTACTATCGTTCATCTTTCCAGTTAGTGTCTGTCACGATGCCCAAATGGCATTTACTCGACAGTACACAGACATCGTGACCAAAAGTACATCTTTGTGAAGGTTGTAAGCTACTAAACAAGCGACCTTCACAACGAGTCCGAGTTGTGTGTGGACCTCACTGACTAGCTGAATTGTAGTTTATTTACTCCGGGTTTTCTATCGTGTAGGTCAAGAGAATCGGTTGGAGGACTGCGGCAATTAAATTTGGTTCATGTTCATTGGCTCGCTTCAGTAAAAGGTGCGATAAGAAGGAAAATAGGCTTTAGGCCACAGGTGAGCTAGCTTGGTTTACTAACCACACCCGGAGGTTTCGTGTCCCGTCATCCCGTAAGAACTAACCAAGCCTTGTGCCTATCAGCCTATCCATGTGCCCATTAGTCGTGCAACCCCGTTTGTCGATGAAACCTTGAGAACCACCTCTAGTCATTTTAAAGTAATATCGAGACATCAGAATTTGGAAACTGCCAACGCCCGCTAGCAAATACCGTCTACCTTCCTGTAGTAGTTAGAAATACGTAATATTAATCGGAATTGTACTTAGTTCAAACCCAGAATGAACGCTTATTCTAATTTGTTTAGCCAATTGCTAGTAAACGAGTGAGGCTACGGTTCTTAAATTAGGACTACCTTGGTAGTGTTTGTGAGATTTGTCCGCAGCTGGGTAGGACATGGTACGTAAGCGAAGATTTTATGCATATTTTGCGAATACTGTTTCCGCAATGTGTACAGTAAGCATCGGAACTATGAACCAGGTAACAAAATCCGGATTCCAGACCAAAAGGCTCATCCAACTGACACGTCACCTAACTGAGTCGAATGAGTAAACGGGCACAACGCCCCCCCCCCCAAAAAAAAAAACCACAGTCAGATTGGCTGGCTGTGGGTAAGGTGAGGAGGTGTACGCGCATTTCTAGTGCAGTGGCCCGACATCGTCGACCCAGTGTGTCCACGACCGATAACATCTGGCTGCTCTACACACACGTCTCCGCAACCTTCTCACCACTTGAAGGGCAATGCTGGACTGGGAACAAGCATGCACCGATTCGTGCTTACCGTTGTCACGTGCAGCTGTTTGGAGGCCATCTGTACGTTTTGTGCAATAACTGTTCAGTCTTTATCCTAGATATCGCGTCTGTGATTACTAACTAGATGAGTCGCGTACCAAAACGTCCAGTGTATAGTGTTCCCCAACACACCAATCAAAACCATACCTTAGTGAGAGTAAGCCATAGTGTTTTATCAAATTCCGTACTTCAATCAGGGCAGATAATATCCGCTAAATATACGAATCTGTCAATTACTGCTAAGATGTGTCGTTCTACTGATAGGTCGAAATGATCGTCACGCAAAGATAAAGAGAGCACTAGTACATAAACCATAAATTCACAAGAAATGCCCGAAAGTTTCTTCGAGATTTGGCTTGCACAAACGCATTCTCCTTAGGCATGACGACAGCACACGTTACAAAGTATTCTAGTAGATAGCATTGCACTTCGAGATTATGGTCACGTTGAGTTCATCCAGTATTTGAATACGTCTGATGTAGACCCCGTGTTTGAGATAGCCCCACATTGTAAAACGTTACTAGCAGAACGACAATTTGTTGATGTGCGCGGTCGATCACTTCTTTACAGACCATGAACACCGCTCGTTCATCAGCCTTCGAACTAATTTACAGGTAACCAATCGCATACCTCCGGATCTTGCATTTAACTCGATAGTGATCTCCTTCACACTTTCACCACAAGCTATCTAAATAAAAGCCAGTTTAATACACTGTTCAGTTGTCAGATTACGCCATTCACTTACGTTCCAGCAATGTGATCTGGTTCCATCATGAAAACTCGTTCAGACTAACTGCTGTCCAGCAAACTGAACTGAACTGAGAAGAGTGTGATCCAACATAACTCAACACGACCACATCAAGACAGATAGACACATATTTACAGATCGAATTAGTCATCCCAGGATCCACAAAGTCCGACATGTCTTCAGTGAAATGGAAGTATTGACTTTAAACTGTCAACAGAAGCATCTACGCTTACAGTCTGTACAGACCTACAGAAGTCAGTTCACGAACAAATACGGTACTCACATGTATCAACATGTCAACCTAGTTCGTAATAACCCAACGAAAACCCGTATGATGTGAACGATTTGTGTCGACCCAAACCAAACAGTTTTTGCAGAGCTCGAAATGGTGTCCAATTACGTTTGTGTTGCTTGAAACTGTCAAACAATAGCACCTTGTCACTAGCATAATCAGGATGAGTTAAGTACCATTTCGACCACAAAATGCAGTGGGCGAAGAATATATGTCTTATTTCATGTCCATCAGCAACTCTGCGGTTCCCCGGATGAGGAACAGAATAAATGGTGTTGATGTGCTGTATATGCATTATTGTTGTCCATGTGTCTCATGCTCCTGCTAAGATTGCTGTCTTCCAGATTGATGTTTCTCTTATCGGTCGATGGCGTTCACTCACATATGAATAACTGCTCCATCTGTGAACGTTAGAACTCGGTTTTGCTGTGCCTGTGTCATTTGTTCTGCTCACCGTCATTATTGACTGTGTGAGCTAATATCGTTTCCAAGATCAGCAACACAACAGGATGATTCAAATAGAATATTTCAGGTCAGTCAACATCGCGTCGACGATTATTAGACACGTCTGTCCGTCGGTTGATCTCTCAGAGTCTAGATGTAAGCATTAACATGGTTGTTATGCAATTGAATAAGATCAAAGAGTAGGCTTGAGCAATGTCCTAGAGGCCACTTGGCATCAGGGTCACTTACGACAGTATCGCTTGATTACAGCATCAATTTGAGGCCAGTGAGCGTCACCACTTACCAACCTCTTCATCCGGTTGATCTCCGAGTGGTTAGGTGAAAATAATTGACTACTATATATACATATATATAACGGATGTAGAATCTTTCAGGATTCACGGCTATACGCAGCTGTAAACTCCTTGATTCGGATGGAACAAGATAGAATGTTGAAGGTTTACTCGGATAAAGCTGGTTCTGTACATAAATAAGTAACGGTTAGCAAATTGTATAGTTTACAATCAAGTGAACCCTGAACACGGAATTTAACCGTTAGCAATCAGTTAATAATGCTGTGACGAAAACAATTCAACGAGGCGGCGAGAGATAAACAAAGGACAGTTCAAGAAGGATGTCTTA
>JTDE01022226.1:17221-36422 GCA_014338405.1 Paragonimus skrjabini miyazakii
CGCCTGCCTGGCTTGGGTCCTGGTGATCACTCAAACCGTTGGTTAGAGACGCTATCCGAGATGGCGATGTGTCGCAGTCAATGGCTTACCTGTATCCATTCCATTTCCGCTTCTTCCTCTTAGTCTTTTCTCAATAATTTTCACCCTCCTTAGTAACGTTTTCTTCTAGGATATTCCACATCACTGTAGAGGTGAGTGGCGGCCCGAGCCACAGTACCTTTTGGTCAGGCTCATGTCTGTTATGATGATGATGATGTTTAAATCTGACACGCATTCAAGCAAATTGCTGTAATTCCCATATCTTACAAACAAATTTGATGTAACAGCTGGCCGCCGTCTTTGACTATTTGGTGCCGATCGACTTCGATTCCGCTCACAACAGCTTGCGCATAAGTTCTAATTGGCCGAGCTTTCCTCAATCAGTCCAATCTCGTGGATGTTGACTGTCAGGTTGGATAGTTCATGGTCTTTCACATTGTTGATTTGTGACACATTTGGATATGAATGCCAGCGGTGAGCCTGTATCCGCAAGGTTGTTAATTCTTCTGTTTCATGTGGTCCGTTTGTTTCTCTTTCTTCTTTTTTTCTTACTCACTTGTTTATTATAGTGCTGCTTCGCAGACCCTTAGCAGCACCACCGACTGCATGAGCTATCGTACCCATGGACACGACTCAATGTGGCAAATGATGATGGTGATTTTGTTGACATCGTTATTACGTTGGGTCTTCCGCACACTCTTCATTTCGATTGCATTCAACACTGCTTTCCTTTTATCTTATCGACTTGATGTAGATTTGGCTGTATCGCCCGTTTCATTTTGCTTCTAAGTGAAAGTGTTCTCTATCTCATATGATCTTTAATCGCCTTACTGTTTGAACCTTATTTCGTACATTTTGATGTCTCTTTTCTATCGACCCTTTGGAATGGAAAGGTTTCAGCAACTCGAATGCAAATAGTCACCAAGTTGACTTTTGAAACTGTCTGTCTGCACTTACCATATCATGATCAGAAGTAAGTAGAATGTCTCAATCATTCAAACTGTTTCCCAGTACACTGAATTATTCTAGCCACACCATCCCGAAAACGTATCCGTATGCAGCTGCTCGATCAGTCCTCATCGCGGCAGCAGCCAGCCGTTTTCACCATCGACGAGCCTGGTGTTCTTTATGCAGAACTAGTCTTTATGGAGGCAATCTCACCTATTTCGTTAGTATACATTTTTGAAAATTTCAGATACAGTCTGTATGATGAGGTGCTCCGTACTCGTGGGTACCCGGTGGTTTAGACCGTCATTGTTCTTCCCAGTAACAGACGACGTAAGTATTACTGACGTGCGCCATCAGTTGTTATGTTATGTGAGTTTTGCAGTTGTTAGACCGTGAAATGTTGTCATGCCTGAAAGTCCCCCCTCTCGGCAATGTGTCTGGCTGAGCTGCATTGATCTGGTAGGAGGTCCCCCTGGTTTTTGTTCAGTAGAGCAGCGGAAGCTTTCATAACCCTTGTTCAGCGTCTTTGCCCGGCTGTTTTCCAACCACCGGCTGTCAGATGCCTAGTGCGGCTTTAACACACGAGGCACACTTCCGCACAACGTTGTTTCACAATTACGGTGATGTACTTATTTTTTTCTCACATACACTTGTACAGGCTGCAGCCTTTGGTATACTTAGTGCATGCCACTTGTCTGAGACGAAAGTTATTAAACCCCCGGGAGCTTAGGTGCATCTTTCACCCATGGCCTGCTAGGTCAGAGGTGGTTACCGTACTAGGTGACGTCTTGCACTCCTAGCTCCATCTCATTGCTGTTTACGTAAGTCGAAGTTAAAGTTTTTCTTGTGGATGACATTTATCTTTGTGGCTACCAGATTTAGTCTCACTTACAAAATGCTCTTATTTAGGTGCCCTTCCATATATCCAAATCAGTGACCGATTAAACTATGGTTTCTTGAACACTACTGCTGGCGATTTTGATCGTAAATAGGAAGTTGCCTTAACGGATTGCGGGAACAATTATAGCCTTCTGATGCCTTAAATGTATTTTTGTAAAATTAACAGTTTGAAATCTTTGAGGATAATGCTGATCGAGTACCCGCTGATTATCATTTTCCACCGTTACTGATTCTTGGCCATATTGCGACGTTCTTTCGCCAGAGTTTCCACACTCTTCAGGATTTGTGGGTCAGACAGAGTTAAAACATGCATATTCTCAGCAGTTTGGGAGAGATTAGGATAGAATTACAACTTCCAGCTTCAAATCACTTTGAGCTGATCATATTTGCTGACTGTTGGACCGTATTCCATGAATACTGCTCTGTGCTACACTAAAATGCGACCATGGAATTAACTCTATGCTATGGTATGGGGCATCTGACAAGGTCTGCTTCATTCCCTTCGGAAACTAGATTACAAATTCCAGCTAGTCATATACACTCTTGGCCAAAAGGAAGGGTCCCAACAATCAATATTCGGTTCATTTGTTTTTTTTTTAATAAAAAATTTAACTCCTTGCTGTTGGAGGCGTTTCAGCCCTGCCTCATTATGTGTTGGTGGGTCCAGTTTTTCCTTACACGTTAGAGCGGTGTTTTTGGAAAAACCCTTACTGTTCTGTTCATAATTTCTGTGTGGCGTTTTCTTTTATTTGCTCCGTGGTAGGTGATAACATTTTGCATCTGTTAGTTAGTTGCTTTACACAAGCCTATATTAAACGCTCTGCCTCATATCCCATCATGCGCCGAAGATTTTTTTCTTCTTAGTGGACTCCTATGTCGGGTGTGATTAATGGTAGCTTGGTTAAGTGTTTTTGCTGTTACAATGTTGGATTTTGATTTCTATCTCCGTTCGATGTGAAATGGGTTTTCTTTTTATCTTTCACTCATTGGGGCATGTTGAGATGTATTTCTGCGTGCAATAAACATTTTCTGTGGACCGTATACTTTACACTGGGTGATTTTACCAAATTAAGTCGAGTGGCGACCCAAGCCACAATATCTTCTGTTCACGCCAAAGACCGTTGTTATCGAGTGAACAAGATTCACATCTGACCTGCAGTAGAACAAATGGATATTGAGCAGTGAACCATTGAAGCGAAACGCCCGTCATTTTTCTGTTGGAGCACTAACTATGATCTCCCCAACATTCGTGAAAACAGTTTTCCAGGGATTTTGCAAGGTTCTTGACTCACTAACTTTCTGGCCACTCTTCATTGCTCCGAGTGAGTACCTTGCAAATACGAATTTCTTTACGTAACCACTAGCTGTATTTGCACTCATAGATGCATGCATATTTTATCCTCAACTTTCTGTCCTTGTGTTTTCCGTACTCCCGTGGCCATTTTCTTCAGAATCTCCTCCGATCGGATAGCCGACAGTCCGTATCCGAACAACTTACCTGCATTAAATATTATTTGTCCACTGACTTCTAATTATGGTGCAGCAACCGGCGATATTGTGAAATCCACCGAGAACCCTTCATCACTTCTTGTGAATCGTTTACGGTTGCTACTCCCGTGTCTAGTAACACAATTTGCACCCGTACAAATGACCCTAGAGTCACTTAACAATGGCCCTAGCCTAATGCCCATTCGAGACGCTGCCAAAGGTGCTCTGGATGCTGGACGTCTGCAGCTTCCAGATGGAACGGAAGTAAGTTTGTTTCAATACTGTGAATATGCCCGGTTTAGTCATGAGAAGAAACGCGTAGCAAACATTCATTCATTTTGACCTTCGCTTATCGCTAATCACACGGTTGCCTATGCGATCGCCATTTACCTCGATCGCTCTTACCATTCAGGTTTAAGCAGTTTTACGGTTTTCAGTCTTATGCTATCTGGACTGTCGTATCATGGCAAACACCTGATGACGTGGGAGCTGCGACTTTAGTTGTTCTGTCCAAAAATGACAGATTATTGATCCCCATTCTGGTTCTTTCGTGTTAGGTAAAATATGTATTTTTTAGGCCTTACGTACGTACGGAATTGTGTAAACCCCAGAAAAATGCGCTGGGTTAACCAGGAAAAAATAATTTTTCGCCTTCGAAGAACAGGTGGTAAACTGTTATCAATCCGAATGCCGTGCCTAATCCTTCCGATCGTTTTCCAAGCAATTCAGAAAGGAAGTTGCAAAAATCGCGTTATTCCGATCGAAAACATGCATACTTTGACGAAAACTACACGAGTGTGAATAGAGGTGCATAGTGATCTACAAATATTCTGAAAGCAGGTACTAACGATAATGATCACGATTACCGAATTCTCAAAGAAAGATGCATATTTAAGTTCAAAAAGGTTATTAAAAAAATATTTAAGGTTATTTTAGAGTGTTCACTGAAGTTTTGGTCCACTCTGACTGAATCATTTCAGTTCCTCTAGGAAAGCGGTGTTTTTATAGGAGAATATGGATTTCTCTGAATGCGATGGTTGATGTGCATTTGAATTGAGATTCCACGTTTTATACATCTATACGTTTGTGACCGTGCAACATGTGGGCTAGATTGTACTGTCAAATTACCGTGACCTAGGCAGATGCGACTCAGATGACCGGAACACGAACTAGTGATTGGCTGTCTGTCTGTTTTCCAGGGCACTCGATCTTGAACACCTAGAGGTGTTGTAATCCTTTTACTTATTGCGTCATGCTGTTTTCCGCCACTATGGCTCATTTGTTTGTTTGCTAGTTGTATCACCTTGTTGTTGAACGCTTGAGTGTAGACGGTTGTTTTCAGTGATCAGGCTCCTTTCTCTTTTTTATTTTTTCGTGGCTGAAACTTGATCTTTCTTTCGTGAGTGTATGGCAGTTACTAGTCAATGCGATCCACCAATATTTTGCTTTATTTGATGAAGATGATGTAAAATGCTAGTTTTTGTAATGTTTCTATAATTTTCCTCACAGGTTTTTGTTGACGAAACCGACATGACCGCTGGCCAACTTCAGCCGCGCGGTTTACTCAACTTTCGAGCTTTGTCTCTTCTGGCAACACAGCAACGTGTTCCGTACGATTTTCAGTTTTATTCACAGGACTGGAAAACAGAGTGCCGTGTGTTGATAGTCTCGACTGGACCCTCACTTATTAAGGTTTGTTCTTCTTGATTGTTTGATTCCGATTAGCTGCTGTGAATTATTGTTCTGCCATCGTGAAAGCTGGTGTTTGAATACTCAAAATTTGGCGATATAGAGAGCCAAAACCGTGTGTGATAGTTTCTGTTGTGTGATCATGGTCTACGATTTGAGCTAGTTCTTTGACGGCTACGAAACACTAAAGCTGGTTTTATGTGAACCGTCTTCAAGTATTTGACCACCGACGTCTGCGTTCGGTTGCTCGTATCCGGTGGTGTCAGCGAGTAAACAACGAGGAGGTTGGGGAGCGGGTATTTGGTAGTGATTATCAAACAAGTTCTTTACTTTAATCCTTACATTTGCACAGACTTAGATGGTTAGGTCATGTATCAAGGATGACAGCTAGTCGTCTACTACACCGAGCTCTCTTTGACGCCGCTGCGGCCGACTGACGTAAGGTGCGAGGTGAACAGATGACCTGGCGTATGGAAATGAAATCGTTTACGGAGGGGTTGACCACTGTAAGTCGTTTTCGTCTCTCGGGCTGAGGAATTCGCGACTCAGAATCGGTGGATGGAGACGTTAGTTGAGATGACGGCTAATGGAGCTTAATGACATGAATTTTGTTGTTGTTTGGCCAAGCATTTAATGACGCGGGACAGTGGAGGTGATTACGGAAGTCTTGTTGGTGACATCTTGCTTTCATTTGTTGCTTGGTTGTTTGTTTGCAAGTTGTAGGCACTTTGATATTAATTATCTGAATATATCGTTAACTATTTTTTGGTAATTAGGTCTCTCCCCTTCCTTTTTCTCCTCTCTTTCTGTACGGGGTTTACTTTCTTCTGTTATGTGGCAGTTAAGCATCAGTGGTGTATTGCTGTCTATGATGATGATGGTTTATGTCTGGTTCTCTTTTTCAATCTACGACGTTTTGGGTTCGGATGTCAGTTTCGACTTTACCGAGTACGGGAAACCGGTGGTAGACTTCTCCCCACCGATCTGTATGCTTTCATACGGACAGAGTGCGTGGTAGATAGACCTTTTGTTTGATTGGGCTAGGCTATCGTGCGAACTGGCGGATAGACTGACAACGTTGCTTCAATTCAGTAAATCTCTCATTCAGAAAATAACGGAATTGGTGCTTCAGTTTGGATTTTCCTCCTTCGGCGACCAATTCTTTGGTGGAATCACTGCACTGTGGCCATAGTTCAGTGTCTTGATCCACTGGAAGTTGGTGGGTTCTACTATGCATCAACTAAAATGGAGATCTCTTCGTGCTCTTCTGAATGGACGCACGATGGGTGAATAACACAATTGGTAATTCTGACTTCCAGTCGCCTCCCTCTGCTGATAACCATTCCTTAATTGTTCGGTTGTTACGTTCAGTGAACCCATTTACCTGCGGCTGATATGGTGTCATTCGAGTGCGCTTGATTCCCAGTTACTGCATGTGTTCGAAACTGCTCATTTTCAAAGCGTGATCGCTGATCCGTAACGGTAATCTTTGGTACATCGTGTTCCGCCACAATTCACTTCATCACCATGTCTCCCACCGTACGCGCCTTTTGGTCCGGAACGCCAGTCACTTCGATCCGATGGGTAAGATGTTCTATCATGATCAGAACCTACTGGTTACCGCGAGTTCTCAATGGAACTAGACCCATAAGATCCACCGACTAGAGTTAATCGATTTCGGAGACGGGTATTGGCTGTGAGGGCTGCTGGGCTTCCCACTGTCAGTTTTCATTAACTTGCCAGACGAGTACGTAAGCTGTCATCCTCTTTCATCTTCGGCCGATATGCTCTTAGCTCCAGCAGATCGTACGTCTTGGTGCATTCAATGTGTGCCATCTCATGGTAGTTTGCTGCCAGTTTCCTCCGCAATTGTCTCGGGATGACCATCGCGTGAGGACTGCTAACTCCACGCTGCTACGTTAATACCCCCACACTGTTCAAGCCAACTCCTCTCCATTAGGATGCGATTGTTTTCAGCTCTTCAGCCTTAGTATTTGTTGGGATCCTTACGCCTCTTGCCAGAGGGTCAATCACCTTCCGGTTGGTCTACTACTGAACCGTTGACTCTAAAGGTCACTTTGGGAAGTTCGTCGTCTATCTGCGTTCGAGAGAAAAAAATCAGCGACGCAATCGCTAGAACCAGGCACATGATTGATCATGAAATCCTATTCCTGTGAACGCGTTGCCAATCGGGCTAATTTGCTTTTCAGGTCCCTCGCAGTCCTGATTCATTCTTGGAGTTTGCGGTCTGTCTCCACATGGAACTGTTGACTCAACAAGTGTGGCCTCCGTTTGTCCAGTGCCCGGACGATTGCCAAACACACCTTCTCAATGGTTGAACACTTCCGGTTCGCTAGGTTTAGGACTCTTCTGGCATATTCGATCACTCCTTTCTTTTACTTTAGTACTGTCCCAATGCCACAGTCTCTGACATCTGCTTCTACGATGTACGTTCTTTTTGTTTTCGGAAGTTTCGTTCTCAGTTATTGCCTGTTCATTTCTTATTGAACTGGTGTGAACGCTCGCTGGACGTCGTCGATCGGTTCAAATTTCTTGTCTTCTTGAAGGAGCTCGTACAATGGTAACGCAATGGAATGAAAGTTTCTCACGAGCCGACTGTAGTATCCTGCTCGACCCTGAAACCGCCTCAGAGTACGCTTAAAATTCCGAGCCACGACTCCTCTAATTGTCCTTTGCCCCTAATAGGGGCTTAATTTCACCTTGGCCAACCTTTTGTCCCAGCAATACCACCGTTGACCGTCCGAGTTGTAACCCATCGGCATAAATCCAGAGTCCTGAGTTCTTAATTCAATTTAAGACAGCATCTGTGTGGGCAGCATGTTCCGATTATGTTACCGTACATTACAATATCATCTCGATATACCGCCACATTATCTAGTCCTCTTACCAATTGAATTATCAGGCCTCAAAATGTGAACAGTGCCCCAAAGCCAAACTACGTGCGTTTTAATTGGTGTTGTTCTTCGCCCGTCGTGAATACAGTTTTCTTACGATCCGTGTGTTTGATTGTCACCTGCCGGTATCCGGAGCGTAGGTCCAACACCGTGAACAGCTTCACCTGTTGCAGCTCATCGAAAATGTCGGCGACGAACAGTATATTGGCACAACTGTGTCCTCGTTATCTCATTCAGCCGCCTAAAATCTACACAAAATCGATAGTTTCCGTTGGATTTCTTCACCAAAAGAACAGGCGGATTGTACCCTATGTTGGCTTCTTTGATAACACCCTCATAGAACATGATCTTTATTCACTTATCCATTTTCTCTTCAAGGTGAACCGGTATCCTACCGGGTCCGTGAGGTTGGAATGTTCCGGCTGTTTGTATTTGATGTGCGATCCATTTGCAGAATACGTACGGATCTTCCTCTTTCGTGAATAACTCTATGTATTTCTCGATCGTAAACTGGAGCAAGGGGGCTATGCAAATGGGCGTTTTAATCGTACGTACTTGCACTATCTTACGTTTGTGGTTCTATCGTCAATTCGTTGACATCTTTTAATCCCTCCCTTGGAATACCGTATTGTATGCAGGATGTTGGATTTTGGCATACTCGAGATTACCACTGGCCATTCCCAAGAAGCTTTGCTTTTTTGGATACCGTTCTGCCTCTTCTGTTCGAGTAGCCCCTATCAGGTGCGATTAGAATTTAGTCCCGAATCAGATCCCTCTTCTGTTTGTTCGTAGTGACTTTGAGGTTACTGTTCTTTGTGAATCGTTTGGGTTGTTGAACGAGTTGGCCAAGGCCTTTGTTAGTATAATCTTCATCACCATCATCATCATAGACAGCAATACATCAGTGGTTCACACTGATGCTTAACTGCTACACAACCACAAAGAAGAAGAAAAAAGCCAGCCCTGCATAGGAAGAGAGAAGAAAAAGGAAAGACGGCAAGGGACCTAATTACCATGACTACCTACGCCCATTTTTAAACATTCAATATCAAAGTGCCTACACCCTGCAAACACACAACCAAGTTATAAGTGAAAGTAAGACGTCATCAGCAAGACAACTTTGCTGGTGAGTGATGAGAGAATACTATTTTTTGGTTGTATGTGCCGTACTTCTGGCTTAGACGCAGCTGCTTCAAAAGTTGGACATCCTGGGATAAAGTCGCACACCGACGTGGCTGTTTACTTTATCTGGTTCGCGCTTTATTTCAAGATAGTAATTCTGTAAATGTTCCACGCCAATAGCTTTATTTTTCCTGACGTCAAAATAGTGTGGCTCATCCTCAAAACGTTCTGGTCGTAAAAATCGTTCCATTGTCTGTTAGTTAATTCTAGACGAACGTACTGTACTGATCCGCATTATCGAACTGCACAACGAATACTGACAAAATCGAGAAGGTAGTGGTCCGCTGTGTAGGTTCTGCTTATCCTAATAACAAGACAAACAAATGAAATAGAACTATGACACTAAGAGAGAAAGGATACTAACAAGTAGTTCAAGCCTCGGCTCCAGACTGATTCGTTTTACAAGAATAGGTGCGCTGTCTCCTTGGCGTATGTAATGGCAACAGAATATGACGAACGTACAGTTTCGACAATTCATCATCGGGTCAACAGCAAAGTCAGTAAACAATCCCTGTTGTGGACACGAGATAGGCTTAAGTTCCGTGTCCGAAATGCCTTGAACATGCTTATTCGGTGATGACTGTCAAGGTATGGCGCAGTTACACTGGTGAATGACCTAATGACTTCGTTTCTGATCCATCAAGATGATACGTATTAACCTGTTCAGATAAGCATCGAGTCCTTTGATCGACTTATTCTGTTGTGTAACGTCAGAATTTAAAGACTACGCAGGCGTCTGTTAGTTATAGGCGGCTAGTTTATCTTTAAAATTAGTTCTGAGCATGGGTCTGACAGTCAACCGAGTTCTCAGTGACCCGCCTCGAAATGTTTGCTTTAGACTCTGATGTAAACGTTGGTTCATCTGTTCACTCGTTGGGTCTTCTTTGAACGAGAGTGAGATAAACACAAGGTTGTTTTTGAACACTAGGATTAGTGTGGCGACCATATTTTTCGTAATAAATCAGTTTGATTAACCATTTTCTCATGGCCTATTGGTTGGAAAATTGGGCTCACCATCTAACATGTCTTTTGAACATATTTTTCTTACATGTTGTTAACAGGTTGACCAATTTCTGCTTTTGTTGTATGCTGTTGTATGTTGTCGAGTCTAAGTTTTTTTATATACACAATATACTCCGTGTTGAGGAGCGATTAGGACGACGGTACATTGTTCTTCGGCAGTTCGACCGTGAATTGAGTTAAAGGGTGTCTTTTGATAAACACCTCTAGGGCGCTGGTTACATCCGTATTGATAGGGTGAGTAACAAAACTATCGTCTTCATACTTACGATGCAGTCTCATCGTTTGGAGGGTCACACACAGCTCATTACTTCGTGATTATGTTGACTGACCTTGACCAGTTGGATACCCTAGTCCATTTTTACCATCCGTTATGATTGCATCGGCACGAGGATAACTTTCGGAAGACGTACGCTCCTTCTGTTTTGTTTTTTATATCTTAATGAGAATGTTTATGTTATTCTGTAGTGGTTCAACCGTTAACACAACATGTGCATTATCTAAAGTAGGGGTACATCCGGCAGTAGGATTCAGAGTACAACCGTACTTTGATCCACATACTTTCCGTTATCATTTGGGGTTACTAGGTTCGTGTTATTATTATTGTTGTTATTGTGGTGATCGTCCTAAAATGAAGTCTATCCTTATTCATTCTCATTTAGTTGCTCATTTTGTTATCCGTTTACTTTTTTGGTGCGCCTGGTTACCAGTTAAGGGCTTGTGAACCTGTTGAAACTGTTTCGAGTTTCTATTTAGAATTGATAAACTTCGATAACATCGAGTGCTGAAAGTTACGGACGTATTTTTGTCTTCACTTGTTCATCGGACTTAACGCTTAGGCTGCAAGCGTTTCACCACCATTTGAGGTGACATCTTACGTATGAAATATTGGTATACGTACATCACATCATTGGGTGGTTTATCTTCTGCAATCTGCCAGTGTTTAGGAACATGTGAACAGGACAACCCAACCTACCGAGTCTCGGCCATGGTATGTGTTTTTCCTAGGTCTCATCATCGCGCTAACGCGTTTGTAGGTTAATAAACATGTTGAATGATTTCCTGCATAATGCAATGTCGTGAACTATAGTTACAAACGAGTATACAAGACGTGATTTATGTCATTTGTAGTTGGTGAACAGCAGGTTAGGGTAAATTAATAACTGGGCACTAAGGGCTAAGGGTTTGTACGGATTGTATCGTACTCACTTCGCATTTTGCCATGCCGCGCTGTTGGAATCCCGTGATTGGTTGACCGCACGAAGTTGCATTACTCGACTGAAGTCATTATGCTCTTAGTCTTCTGTGGTCAACAATCCATTTGTAGTGACCCTCTGTTAGCCAACGACAAGTCGTTTGTGGTTTACTCAGTTAGATGATAGCTTTCATTATTAAATTTGGTTTAGAATAAGCGGGTTTTTTAAACCCGTAGATTTATACCGACCTGGTGACGGGATCTCGAGTACCTGTGTTTGTTACATTGTCGGGTTGTTGAATGAGTAACACTTTAAAATTTTGATGATCGCTGCCGTAACCACCGTAACTCATTCACAAAGTGGGGTTTGTTCATCTAACCGAGAAGGTAGAATCCAACCAGGTTAGTTATTGTTCTAATCTCAAACGAGGACCAATTACATAGTGGGCGTGCAATTCTTGCCGTGCCGACCACTCATTCGGTTTTTTTTGATGTGTTAAACCTGTTTGTTGAGTGAACGCGGATAAATCGGAATAATATGTAATACGCATCATGTTGTTTAGCCGTCAATGTCTCACTCTATCTTTTTCGTGGTTTTCAAAATCACAGCAAGTCCTAGTCACTAAACTAACGGCAAGTTGAATTTGTATGACTATTGCGAATAGTGTTTGGAATATTCCTTTCGTGATACATGGTGTTCAATATCTTTTATTTGACAGCCTACGTTAACTGTTCCGTGGATTGAACAACCCGACCTAATCCCGCACGATTGTATATATGATCAGTCGGATCTAAAGTGGATGGACATAAGGAAATTCATTACCACTGTTGTCTCTTCTGATAAGCAGTATTCAATTGAACCTTCGTTGCAAAAGGTTAGTTTGTCTGTTTGACGATTGGTAGTCGCTGCATTGTTCGATTGCTTAATGTTCGCCCGAATTTACCTATTCCTTGCATCCATTACTTAAGACCGAAAAGGCATTGAAGATATCCCTATACTTTCAGTATGGAAGTGTTTCGTGTGCTTTTATTGAGTCATATTTCTCGAAGCCACTAGATACACCGGCTGAATCAGCTCTGCAGGCAAAGCGAAATGTTATGCAGAGATTGTGGTAACTAGTAGGAAACCAGCCGTGTTCGTTTGGATCCATAACGTGTTCGTTCTTCTTAAGGGAACGATCACTGTACTCTTGGCCAAATTTGTATTTTTGGTTGGGACAACTTCAAGATAAGTCTTATAATCTCACGATTCAACTGAAAATTCAAATTACCATTAGTGCTGACGTCTGGAGCGGCCTCATCTCCCCTGAGTGTTATGGTGTATGTTATCTTGGCATTAACAACTTCAGGTGATCCGTATTCAATTTTTATGATTGCCCTTTAATTAGAATTGAATGTGGTTGATTTGCCCCGCAGTTCTAAAGTATCAATAATTCAACTCGCTAAAGGTCGCTCATGTGCGTTCTTAAGGATGCGTAGTCCACCAATCAGCAGAGGAACAACATGTCTCTTATGACAGGACAAGTCGCAAATGCGAATGGCGGAAGTCATTTGCGAACGTACATCCTGTGATGCGTACTGAAGTGAGCAGCAGATAAGAAAAGCAGACAGTTACCTCTCTGTCGTCTTAGGTGTCCTAGATTACCGAATACCGTTCTAACCTTAGAGTCACGCGCTTTTGTTTCATTCCCTACCCCTCCACCGACACTGCTGATGCATTAAATCCACGTAATCGTGGTTATTTTGCAGGGACATTGCACTATGTATCTACAAAACGCATTCTGAAATGGTTAGTGGATCACTATCTGGCGGGCACAAAGTAGTTTCTAGCATTGTCTGTGCTACATGGGAATTGTCAGGTAACATGTAATCGTCGGCACTGTCAAGATTGATAGGCCTTCGACGATGTGGGAGTTCCACGTCGGCATCTCTTGGCACTGATGGTTGTGTGATAAGTACACTTTTCTAGCATTTCGATTCAACCGTTTGTTGAAAGTATCCATTGTAAGTTGTCTGTTGCATTGTTCCTTTTGGTTTCAAAATGATGTCTCATTTGGGACTTCCGGACAGGCCCATTCAACGATGACTTCAACCTGTGTTCTGGAAACTAAACTCTGTTGTATACCAGATAACCCAAAGTGTACCTTGGTAATGGGATTTGCATGGATTCCGGTTGAATACACCAGCCTCACATCATTTGGATTGTGGGAAACGGTATATATCCCCAGGTTTGAACTACTTGGTGGTGAAGTCTAAATGGATTCATCCACATATAAAACCTCTTGACTACGGAATGTTCCGAAAGCTTTTGTATGCACTCTCATTCATTGTGATACCACTGTTCCCAGTGTGGCAACTCTACCCTTCGCATGGTTATTGAACACAGCATCTCCATTTCCTTGAGTTTAGATTGCCCCATTTCCATACACTGTTGTTGTTTCTGTTTCATCAATCCCACCTCATGCCAGTCTAGGTCGTCCTGCTCCCATTCTTCGGACTTGCTCACATTGGTTTATGTTCTTATGATCGATAACCTTTAAAGTAGGCAACAGCGGTACCCGACTTCGCATTGGTTTTATATTGTATTGACTCGTCACAAATTTCTTCTATCAGGTGCTGTTTTTGTGCTTCTAACTAAACAGGATAATTCAGAATTTCCTTATCAACACAACTAAGTTTTAATGTGTTGTTGCAGAAACGATAACGGACTCAATATAAGGGGTTACTTACGACCCCGCGTTGGGCCTGTCACTTGAGGCGTGGTTCAGAGGATACATGAGCATCTTCTGGGTCAAGTAGGATGGTGCCTGGAAGACCAGAAAGCTGTTGCAGTAGCTCGGAATAACAGTGTATGAGATATTTTGCAACCTTGCCGTACTCATGAATCTCTGGGAGCTACAATTCAATGAGGTTACGCAAATTCCGATCAACCCGTATGACAGACAGTCCTCGTTGGTATGAATTCAATAC
Source organism: Paragonimus skrjabini miyazakii (assembly GCA_014338405.1). Taxonomy (NCBI): domain Eukaryota; kingdom Metazoa; phylum Platyhelminthes; class Trematoda; order Plagiorchiida; family Troglotrematidae; genus Paragonimus; species Paragonimus skrjabini miyazakii. The sequence goes on from JTDE01022226.1 coordinate 31,568, forward strand.
CAATACGTGAAACTAGTGGAGAATTATACCGATGATTTTGTAACCTAGGTACTAATCGAGAATGATTCAAGCTTCACAGCATATCTGATGATCAGTTCATATATCTTACGTTCGCTCGTCAGTTTCACTCGTTCCAGGATGAAAGTGCTCGTACACGCATTTTGAGCGGAATCGAACGGAATTCATAGCCGATTTTCGAATCACTGACAACAGAACGTCATCACTTAGTCATGGTAAAACTGTCACTGGGTGACATATTTTCTCACTGTTTATGGGCGGTCGTTTCAATGAAAAGCATTAGGACGGTGACGAGGACACTCACATAGGGTGCTGTGCAACTTTCCGCCACTGTATCAAATGACACTGCTGTTAGTATTGTCCGTAAAAGAAACAGTATTGGCAAGTGCAGTCCGAAAGGATATAAAAGAGGTTACTGTTTTTCATGGAAGCATCACAAATTCTCATGTTCCGTGACCGTGGACAGGACAACAAAAGTTTAAGGCAATCATAGTTACCCGAAAAACTGATGACAACACAGCTGCTTGGCGGTTGATGTCAGCGGTGTCCACGTTCGGAAAATTGCAGGGTGGAATTGCAGAACCTGCCGCCATGTATGCTTCTGGTAGTGTTCTACGACTGTCTGCGACAGTTGACTGCACTATTTTCTTAGGGGGTGTTCAGCGGAACGGCACTGGTTATCTCACTGAGTGTCACAACTTCGAACTGGACTGGAGAGAAAAGCTACAGATCGTAGACAACTCGGTCAACTGCATCTGCAACAGCTTTCCTCTCGTGTGAATGAAGGTAATTCATATGAACTTGCCGCACTTAGGTTCTGGCCTTTCATTTCTAGTCATGTTCGTTCTTTTGATCCTGATAAGATCAAGTTACTAGGATTGTTTTAAGACGCGTAGGTTTCGACTGGAATATGAATGTCCCACTCTTTTGAGTGGAATCGATTTACCTAGCATTCTGCGTTTGTCTACACAGCTTATATCCGTTCTTCCATTCAGAGAGTCAACGACGACTTTGTGAAGTGGCGCCGAGACAAAGAAACGTACATAGACGCTGATGATTTCGCTGTTATGCTGTGCCTCCTGAGGTGTGTCTTCATGGTTTTCTTTTACGCCTTTTGCTTTGCGTTTGCACTGTTAACTTCCGTTACTCTTCGGTGTTTCACAATAATCGACTAAAACTTTGGGGTTCCTTTGAGTGTTGATTGATGAGAAACATGGGATGTAGTGTTATTAGTTCATTGTTCCAGTTCTTATTGGAACATTGCATTAGGTTTATTCTCTTCTTGGGTTTGTTTGATCCAAAGAGATAAGTCTCTTGCTATGATCCTAGTTTGTTCTCTGGTCAGACACTATCGTTTTACGGAAATCGCTTACAATGGGTATATTGAATATTGCGCCGCACGTTTACATCTTGTTTGCTCTAATATATATGGCGTTCACCTCAGGTTGTCAGTTTGCTCATTTGCTTGACAGCACTGTATTTGCTGTACTTGATGGTTGCATTGATAATTTACAACTTTAAGTGGGTTGACTCCATACAGGACGAGTTACGTTTGCTAACTAAGTGATCAATTTGCGTTTCTGCTTAAGCTTTCATTTTACCACGGCCGCTGTCGTAAAATCAGTAGACTTTATATAAAATGCAGATCGTCACGGTAAGTCAACTAACCAGACAAAACAGTTCCAATGTGTCATGTGCACTTAAGGTCAGGTTTGATGGTTTAAGGTTAGCGTCTGAGGAGATTGAATCGTGCCTAGCCTTCTCTATGTTTTAATTAGCTTACACTGGTTGCATTCTTTCTTCCAATTTTCTCTTGGAATTAAAAACGGTTTCCTGGTAGATAGTTAATACAATTTTCTTATGAGTTACGAAGTGTTTTGCATTTTAATTTCCCTCTTCCTATGTCGTGGTTCGTATTTAGGCTGCGTTGTTTGACCTACGGCGAAGAGGAGGCCACATTAGAACAGTGGGAAAAAGTGTGCGAACTGGAAAAGCAACGCCGTGGCCGTTTGATGGCGAGCAAGAATCAGGTGACTACAATGTGACATTCGCCTGCCCTCCCACGGCTCTGTTTCTCGTTTCCAGTCGTGGTGTATATGGTCGTTGGGCAAATGTTTACTTTGGCTTCTCTTGCGCGGAACCAGTCAGCAAATTTTATCCCATGTTTTTCTTAGATAAAAATCTACGTGTGCACCGTTTCCGTTTTTTACGTGTTCGGCTGGTTATCGCGGGTTTTTCTTACAGTTTTGAAAATTGGTCCTCTGTCTGGCTTTCTAAAACTACGGATTAGACCCTGGTGAATTTTATTTGAACGGAAAACAAACTGATCATGTAAATCTGATGGGTTTGTATATAAGTGAACTCGTGTTTATTGCATAGCTGTTCTGTCGAGTGTGTGCTTTGCATACCTCCCATTGTTGCATTCTCTTCCAAAGCGAATTGCCCTATTCATTCAAGGAACCGGGATATCCTACTCGTTGCCGTATTGTTTTTACGAAACATTCAATAATTACCATGTGAAAGACTATATCTTACTGTACTAAAAATATCTCGCAATCAGCTTCTTGTCCAGCCTCGGATCGGAACTGAATGTCTCGTTTTTTTAATTTTAACGTGAAATATATACGAGAAGACTACTAATGGTTCGTAAAAATTGTAGTGAAGAATTTAAGACTACCGAATATTTCACAGGTAGCGTTGCTGGATTACGTCACAGATTACGTTTCTTGCGTGTAACTACATACACGTCATAACAGTGAAATACTATTGCTGCTCGGTTAGCCTTCATGTTTGCATTACTAATGTGTGACAGTCGCTTACTTCTGATACGTTATGGAAATTCAGAAGTGACCACGATGAAGCGACGATATTACTCAGTGGAAGGGATTTGTTTCTATCTTCAATACGTGCTCACACACAACGCTCGAACAACTATCAGTTAGAAAATCCATCCGACTGGTCTAGTATCCCACACAGGATGAGCTAGAGCCCTGTCAGTGGAACGATAATCCATGTTTGGGTAAATGGTTCTCTCGTTCTCTGACTGACTCAATGAATGTGAACGAGTTATCTTTAGTTCTTGTATGCCCTGTGGTGTGACTAAGCCAGTTTGAAGAATATTTGAGCAAATGAGATCATCGAAACGGTTTCAGAAGTTGGTTCCTGAGCAGTCAGTTTTCAGATGTGAAAAATAATGACCTTTGGTGTAATGTAAATCAAATAAACCTGGACTTCTTTAATCGGGATTTAATGGGACAAAGGGTTCCTCAGGTTGGAATTAAACAGCAGCGATGGATGTTTCAAAAAACAGGACAAAGGAAGTCGGAGACTCACTAAGCTTTCGACGATAGAATGAATCTGTATTTATCCACTTCTAACACATGCAGCAGTACATTATGCAGTGGTTGGAGATTCATGATTTATGAACTTCTCGGTACGGTTGCCGGTAGTGTATCAACTTTGAAGTTCACTCTTATAACAGTCCGACTCAACCCTATCCCTTCCAAGTGTTTATCCCTGTGTATTCTACTTCCCCTGTTTCTGATTGTTAATTGGACATTGACCAAGATGTATTTTATCGCGTCAACTTGATAGTTGTGCGGAACGCCGAATGCGGGTTACCGTACTTTGCTTGAGTCGTGTGTGCATCACCTTTTCATAGCTCGGCTCGTTCGCATTGTTGACTGCTCAAAAGGACTTTTGAGTATGAATGTCATATTATGTAATTATAGTTCATATTTGGTGTGTTCGACATCAAATTGTGATTCCTTTCTCAGAAACGATCTGTCGATCGAAACTGTTGAGATTATCTACTTGGACACTGATAATTTTTTCAATTGCACCGTGGTATTATGATCCAGTCTTGTTTTGATTATTTGGAATCGTTGGTTTATCTCTACACGTTGCTCAACGTGTTCGTGGAAGATTGTACAAGTAGTACTGATGACTTTTGCCTGGAATGTGTTGATATGTGGAGATAATGCTGATGCGATCTCTGGAAACAGTCGCATCGGAACGAAGACCCGTCCCCGGCCTCCTGTGATGGTTTGGACTGATTTTCTGCGAATAACCAGTGAATCGCGTATTTCGGATGTTTAACGACACTATTACGAATACATCTGGGGGACTCATTGCTACTTATCACAACACACGCACGGTGAACTGTAAATCTCACTATGTTTACGTCTCAGATATGCTACAGAACGCGTGTGTTGACCTGACTTGTCCCGGTTTAAACGTGATTTGGGCTACGTGAGGGCGCATTCGCCCGACAATTATGCATACGTTAAGATCCACGGTGGCTACTGTGACTGGATTGAACATGAAATTTCCATCAAGCCAGACCTATTTCGACCATTTGGGCCCAGAAGGACTCCGGTTCACCTGCAGCCGGAAATTGAGCGACAAGTGAAGGAAATGCTAAAGGAAGGAATCATTGAGGAAGCTGATAGCCCATTCAATTCTCCTGTTCTGTTGGTGAGGAAACCCCATGGGAAATTTCGATTTTGTGTCAACTTCAGAAGACTGAACGAGATTACAGTCAACAAAGTGGTAGCAGTCCCAGCCGTGGCAGAAATTTTCGACAAGCTACAGAACGCCAAGATATTTACAGTGCTGGACCTGCGGTCTGGATATTGGCAGGTTCCAATCAAACAACCGGATCGGGACAAAACGGCGTTCACAGTGGGAGAAAAGCAATATCGCTTCAAACGTATGCCTTTCGGACTGTCAGGCGCCCAGTTCACTTTCAGACGTTTGATGTTGAAGGTGCTAGAGGGACTGAAAAATACTGTTGTCTACGGAGACGATATCGTCATCTACAGCGGGAATGAGACGG
>JTDE01022228.1:0-14681 GCA_014338405.1 Paragonimus skrjabini miyazakii
AGATGAAGGATCCTAATGAACACTAGAAGCAAATCGCTGAAGCTATGAAAACGTGCTGTGAACAGGCATGTTCCGACGGAGCTGTTCAGTTGCGACAGAACTGGATTTCTGTCACGTCGATAAACCTCATGAACAAGCGTCGCTCGATCCTACCTGGTTCTGAGTATGATGACGACCGTCGAGAACATAAACGCAAGCTGACTATGAGCTTGCACAAAGACCGTGAGCACTACTCGGTCGAACAATCAAGAGTTGGAAAAAGTCTTTTTATCTGGGAATAGCAGAAAGCTTTCTCCCCTGATCCGTGGTTGTACTGGCCGTCAAGTCGGTGTAAGTGAGATCATATGTAAAAAAGATGGTTCACTTATTACTAGTCAATCGCGCCGACTTGACAGGTGGGCTGAACATTTTGAAGAACGGTTCAGCTGGCCTCAACCAGATCATGTGGACGACGGGACCCCATTGGCCAGTTATTGCACTCCAGACGGTCCTCCGTCGGAAGCAGAAGTGGTCCTGGAGCTTAAATCATTAAAGCGTAATAAGGCTCCTGGTCGAGACCTCCTCCCTCCTTCTCTTTTCAAGGATGGTGGGGACAAGTTGATATCAGAACTGACGCGACTCCTCCAGACGATCCGGGAGACTGAAGAGATGCCTCGTGATTGGTGCCTATCAACAGTCATTGCTGCTGAGATATCAGCGAGGATTGCAAAGGCACGAGTTGCCTTTGCTAAACTGCGTCATCTATGGCGTCGAAGAGACGTCCGGTTGTCCCTAAAAGGAAGGGTATAGAATGCGAGTGTGCGTTCCATTCTGTTTTATGGTTCAGAAACGTGGCCTGTTCACGAGGAAAATATTAACAGACTTGCTATGTTTGACCATCGTTGTCTCCGCGAATTGGCCCATATTAAGTGGACTGATCGCGTCAGCAATGTGGCCGTTCGCCGGCGCGTATTCCGGAACGCTCAGGATGCGCGATCGATCGATCAATTAATCACGGTACACAGCTTGCGATGGTTAGGTCATGCACTCCGCATGTCATATGATTGTCTACCGTACCGTGCATTATGTACTGAAGCCAACAACAGTAGGGTAAAATCGCGTGGTGGTCAACCAACAACGTGGTCACGAAATATGAAGACTCTGACTGCTCCATTGAGCAAGGTGGGTAGGTGTCGCCTGCCTGGACGGGGTCCTCGTGATCACTCAAACCGCTGTTTAGATACGCTATCCGAGATGGCGATGTGTCGCAGTCAATAGCGTACCTGTATCCATACCACTTCTAGTTCTTACGCTTAGTCTTGTTTTAATAATGTCCAAACTTCTTAGTAACGTCTTCTTCTAAGATATTCCACGTCACTGTTGAGGTGAACGACGGCCCGAGCCACAGTACCTTTTGGTCAGGCTCATGGCTGTTATGACGATGATGATGATAAAGCAATTCACATAGAGAAGGACGGACGATTAATGAGCTTACAAAGTCACGGTTTAGCCTTTCAATAATCCAAGAGAGTGTTTGTGTGGGATGGGACGTCTGATACCGCTTAGCTGCTTCACAGACTTCCATATTTCGCGGCAGTTTTGTTATCCAAACATGTCTGAGTGCACAGTACAATAAAGAGGTGTAATTCATCTTTAATCGTTGACGAATTTAGCAACAACTGGAAGATGTTTTCAAAGGAAACATAGGTCAAGAAACGTTCAAATAACTAGTCAATTGGTCACCATGGGCAGAAATATCAAGATGACGAAATAAACCAGTCTGTTGTCAAAGACTTTTGACGCAGTTCATCAGAGTTTTAAAGATGATATTGTCGTTGCTCTAATTTGAGATTCAAGTAACCAATTGACTTCCGATGGTGCGTTTTATTATGAACAATACGAGAGAGCTCAACAACCATGCACGCTGAGTCACCCAACGCTAAAGGAAAACAAATTGTAGTTTATTTACAAAAGCTAGATTAAGATGGGTCTACATTTCGGTGGGAAAACTAACGATACTTCGCGAACCTCAATCTCGAAGTAATGCAGACGGGAATCTGAACATTAGTAAGCACAATAAAGCGATTTTCACTCAGATACTATCATTTAATTTCCAACGCATTATAATTTATATGATTTGTGATATATTTAAATAAACTATGTCATCTTTGAAACCAGGAGTGTTTTGTGAACATGATAACATACTTACCGTAGTTCCGATAACGTAGTTGGCGATTCGTTGGACGAAGTGAGAAGCCCTAAATTTGAATGAATATCCCAAATATCCGAATGCAACCGGGTGTCACGTGACATAATTATTCTCGAATGTTCATATCCATACGTTACTGGAAAATTCTCTTGAACTCAAAGCATACATCTCCCCGTTTTCTATTACAATGCTACATTTCTATATTTTACTTTATAAGGCGGGTGAAATAGAAGATAATATAGAGTGGACACTATCAGATTATCCGAACCTACATGAGAACTGTCATGTTAACCGTATTCGAACCCATCATCGAACGACTAATGGTCGGACATCGTTATCGTTGCGTTTCGATTGAAGATCATTGAAAAGCGAAGCAAATTATTGGACGGAACTGGAGTGGATTAACCAAAGCAAGAAGATAATCATCACAAATCAAATTGGTCGACATAAGTAATTATTACGGGTGTACAGTGGTCTGCGTCATAAGAAGTTTATACAAACGACAACGTTTGTAAAGTGGAGGAGATGATAATGATTTTTGATTGGTGGGAACAAACGTAAAATTACATGGGAGCAACCTTCTACAGTGTGCAATGTACAGGACGAAATAAACTGGACCAGTGGAAGTGAGAGAAAAAGAGAAAGACTTTATCAAATCCCGTTGGGGATCAATACCACCATGTGGGGAGGAGTGGGTCAACAACAAGAAACACGGCACCTGATTAGAGTGAAGCGAGTAAACATAGTCAAACATCAAGGTGTTGAATATCAAAGACCACTTACCTGCTGACAGTCAGCTAATTGTGGTCAACCCAGCGATAAGAGCATCACCACATAAATCTTACTCACAATTGCTCTGCATACAAGTTCATACACGTTCACATTTGTATAAAGCATTAAGTCCAGACTCATCTATTCTGACATAATTTTATCCGCTGTGAAACATAGCAATCCAGACAAGGTAAAAATTATAATCCATCCTACAATTCAACCTTCTTTAATCCACAAATAAAGTAGCCTGAAAACAAGTTGCTGTGTAATCGCACGTGAATACAACTTACACAATACTGCAAATGTCTAATATCTAGTGATCATGGCACGATTCAACTTACATCCCTAGTCGTATGACTGTTTGGCTAATGATTTCACGAACACTTGACCAACAACCACTGCACCAATGCACGTGCAACATATCGGTTCTGAATGAGCTAACACTTGTCTGTACAACACCAGAAGTGCCATTTGGTACATGCAGAGTATAAAAGCAGGCTGCCCGTGACACACAAGTCAACAGTTGGTTCGTATTATCCACAAGCAGTCTGCAGATATTATGTCCAGTCACGGTAAGTGGCGGTTTCTCGTATAGTTTTAATCTAAAAAGGCACGTACCAAGTTTCGTTACATATACACAGCAACAACAGATAAAGTAGCGTTCAATCAGCGAAATTTCCACCTTTGCATACAATTGAAACGCCACTAAAGGTCCAAGCAGAATTGCTTATGGTGCATGTTAAATGCCCTTCTAAAAATCGCTTCTCGATTGAAACACAGCCGAAGGACATCTGCCAATCAATGACAGCCACATTCATTAGTGCAAAATATAAGAAATACTCTACAGATGTGTTACATGTACAACGGTTATATCAAGTACAATATTATTAATAATAATAATAATAGGCAATGAATGAAATCTAGCGAAAGGTGTAGCTCAACACGATGTTTAAGATTTTCAGTGAACACCCAACAGGTGTCGGACCTTGATTTTTTAACATATGGTTCCGGGGGATGGAAGCCCTTGTTCTGACCACAGCTCACATCGACAGCGAAGTACAACACAGTTCACGAATACTGGATACATCATAAAGATTTAATTTGTTTGATGAACACGACGTTATTACATCGTGATTGATATGGACGCCGAACTGCGACTCAATCAAGGGGATAGCGACCGTAGGTGTTAAACAAGAGAAGGACAGAACTCAATTTATCACCAACCTACCCGTTCATGTTACTTAAGAAATACACGATTTTAGCAATCATAAACATGAAATAATCCCATAGTATTCAGATTCTGAGCCACGCTCGTTCACCCAATTGAATTGCGATCGCTACAACTCGAGATGATGTTTTAAAATCCTACTGCTTGCACTGCATCCCAAAGTCAGTGGTGGGACTTCTGATCAACATTCGGAGCCTGAGCCTGCTAATGTGCAGTCGTACTGAGGACTCTCTAATCTTCGCTTCCTTAGCACTTTAACCATGTCCGCCGATGTCTCTGTTGTGATCTGGAGATCAGACTGTTCCGCAACGCTTATTTCCAGAGCGAACTAACGTCAGGCTTCATATATCCCATTCGAGTTGCTGAAACGATAGAATTCGTAAAAAGTATAGTAGGTTATCGGCTGACTCCACATAATACGAAAAATCAACTTCAGAGTGAGAACAAACAGTAGGGTTACGAATGTGACAAAGACGACATCCACAAAGCAGCTTTCTTTATTACGATCCATTATTTCACACAACAGTTACTTGCATGCCTAGGATTCACCGCCACTTCTCTTGAAACAGCCCAGCATGGAACAACTCTTGATCATCAATCAAGTTACTTGACCATGGCTCGAGCACACAACATTGTGTGCTAAAAGTCCACTATAGTAGATTTCACATTATTCACACTGAACTTCTAGTAGCACCATCCGAAATGATCTAACTATCAGTTCTCAAACTGAGCTGGTGATGGCTATCGATCCATACGAGCAAACTGGCAAAGATATATATGTAGGCGAATCACAGAAACGACCATATGAGAGTAAGATAAAGAGAAGTCCATCTGAATTTTAGCTGATAAACGAAATATGAACATTAACTGTCTCACTGAGTGAAGTGATTAGGTGTCGCCTGCATGGCTGGGGTATATGTGATCATTCAAATGGCTAGTTAGAAAGGTCAACCCAGATGGTACAGCGCCGTAGCTAATGGCAAACCTATCTACATTCATATCACTTCTAGTCCGTCCGCTCAATTTCATTTCATTCAATTCCAACGTTGCTAGTAACATTTCCTTCTGCTAGGACTTTACACGTCACTGTGGAGACCAGTGTTGGCCCGAGTCACAGTATCTTCCACTCCTGCTAGATGATGAACGACTCACTCTAGCTCATACCGACCAATAATTGTCGGTGATGTGTGCGTAAACCCGTATTCAAACAAGTTGCCTTCCATGAAAACCAAAGGCAATACGATTACTCATGCAAACACGCCATATCCCTCAAGTCATTATTGAATAAAATACACTGATTATTATTCACCAATTTTTGGAGCATTAGTCGAAATCAACCAGTATACAACACTTTAGTATGGGATATTAATGAGATCTTGAGCTTTCCTGCTGATCACATTTATCCAGTGGACTCAGTCTGGCAATGTAAGAGTAGATGGCGCGGATGCTCGTACTAATTGGTTCATATACTGTCAACTATTTCTACTGTGTATCGCTGTAATACTGATGAGTCTAGTCCGAGTACGATATGCCGTTGAACAATATGACGCATATTTTCTCTCGCAGTATCTCTCTCTCTCTCTATCCCGGTCGTTCCCACAGAACAGCACAGCGGGCCACACCATCACGCGAAGGGTGGCCCGGAGTGCAAAGACAGTTGCCCAGAGTCTGCTCACTGCCAAGACGACTGCCACAAACCCGGAGTCGGACCGGACCATTGCAAAGACGAATGTCATGATAAGCCGAAACATTGTGATGATGCTTGTCACAAACCTGGATCCGGTAAAGACCATGGAAAAGGTGCACACCACTAAAGAACGGTTACACATGCGCAAACAGATAAATTTCTGTTCATTTAACATCAAACACTTGGAACTGGGAATGTTAGCATCATCCATTCGACAACATTCATGACCTATCTGATCATATTTTTCTAACCTTTCTGTCATCATTACACTAACAAGAAACCATACAACGCGTACACCTCGTTTTTTCCAACTTCCCTAAGCATGCTTAATGCCAAGGTCTCGAGTAGGAACTGGAATGTCTGGTAAATATGAAACTGAAATGCTTACCTTGATGTTTGTATAGACAAGTGTGTGACTGATGAGTTTACCAAAAGACCATACCTCATTCGTAATACATCCGCTAAACTTGTAGTGGCTTACAAGTTTGAACAATTATACACCAAAACACAATGACTAGTGTTTGAAAAACTACCAGAAATGTGATATAAAGCATGCGCGAACAACTGTTTGAAATAAGTTCTGCAACATTGGTGGATAGATCAAAATAAAACATAAATTTCAGTGTTGCGTATTTAAGATGAAGGCAGAAATGTTAGGGCAAATACGAGATAACAGAACGCAACGGACACAGAAATCCGGTCCTATAGCCAAACTCAAAGGTGAAACGCAAGCAGTCGACAGTATATTTGTTGAAGTTTAGGGAACCGGATAATGAAATATCTCGTTGTTACTTCCGTTTAGACGACCAGACAACATGTTTGGGGCGACAAAGCCTTGAATGAAATGAAAATGACTAATTCATACCAGCCCTTTCACACTAGAACTCCAGCGTCATACGTGTGCATTACTACACTGAGCAACGTATAACCAACACAATTTTGCGATACAGAGAAGCCACAGCTTAAGTCATGCTCCAAGTGACAGTGTTGTTGTTACTCGCATATCCTATATATTCTTGTTTTACGTTCCTAACTGATGAGAGTAAATGAAACGTTAACATCTCACGACGTGTCTTCTATCGTCATTGATAAACTGAATCAAGGGAACACAATGTTTCAAATTTCATGGGAAGCAATTTTACTAGCCCATCTGTCCAGATCGACCAGTACACAAGATCAGATGCATGCTATCAATGTAACTCAGACAGTATGGACTTTGGTATTGAACCATCCAGGAGGGATATCGGATGAGGAGATGAGTCAGAGGAAATATTCGTTCTTATTTTTAAGCCAGTTAAACCAACATCAAGGGTCGTAGATCCATGCTCGTATGGTTTGATACTATACAAATTAGGCTCAGTTTAGCTCACCGCATTAGGCACTAGAAATACTATACATTTCCCAGTTTAGGATATCTCGAAGTCAATTTGGTACGTCTCATGAATTTGTTTCCTAAATCAAGAACCTAGTTTACAGGTTCCGATAGGTTTCCGTTGCAGCATTTGCTGGTCCAATTTCACACCATCCACTGTCAAACCAACGGTTAAGAAAATGTTCACCGAGACGTGTGACCAACGATCCTGACTGATGACCTCACACAAGTGTAAGCGAAAATATCAAAATTGTTTTAGACCCTCGATTTATCCTTAATTCTGCAATTACTTTGTACTCAACGAGCGTATTGATCAAAAGTTTGTTCGAGCATGTCGCGTATATATACATGTCTAAGGAAAACTTACATATGAAGCAAACGAGTGAAAGGACGCCTGAATTTCGGTGCCCAGAAATTGCAACCAATAATGGACAGCCACTTAAACTAAAGCAGCGAAATGCCTCTATTGCAAACTGATATGATGAAACTTCGGAAGTGAGGATTAGCAAACGGAGGTCGCAGACATATCAGGACTATGAAGTGAATGACGCCCAATTTGAAATAAAACCGTATGACCGAAAATTTGAACGAAGGTCTCAACCTGGTATATGATAAATAGTTCCGCGAAAGCAGATCAACGGAGCAAGTGGCAGTCGGTCTGTGTTGTAGCGAAACGAGAAAATAGCATACGCACCTGATTATAGGCTGAAGTGCCAAACCTAAGTACCTGTGGAATAAGTACAATCATGTTGTTACACATCAGTCAATGATCGACGATTTACAACCGATCGGTTTGTTGTTTGATTTCATCCTTACCACTTCTAGGTATAATTGTTGTATCCTCAGAGAACTGTTCAACACACAATGCACAACTAAACCATGTGACCGTGATTGACTCCACCGGTGTTCAAAACAGTACAAAATCGGGGTACACCAGAGACAAATGGACGCCGAAATTCCCCTTGTTACTCTCTTAACATGCCTTCGCAGGTTTCACTGGATATGTACTCGTCATAGTTATTACCGTTGACTGTCGGTTGGATCAAAGTGCTATTTCAAGTTGGTGCGGCTTCAGCGTGGTGCCATTCGGTAGTACATAGTCGTGATACCAAATTACAATGACCAGACCACCAACATCATATACACATATTTATTTAAATGTTATTCACAGAGAAGTCATACATACTATGTGTCGTCAACATAGATCAGGATTCTTCCGATCCAAGAAGAAACAACTGTGCTCTACGCAAGACGGACGTCTGCATCCAACGGACTCACGTAAACAGTTCGATACATTAACCAATCGTGCACTGTTCTGAAAAACATACCGAACCACCTTCAGACGAGATGCAATTTAACCAGACAATGGTCACACAACCCTACAGGAAAATATGACCGCATAAACAAGATATTGACTAACTCGAGAAAACAGTGAGGTGGAAAAATTCATCTTTGTCTACCACACTTCCGGTTTCAGGAATAACGTGTGTATACAAACCTGAGGAACTCTACAGGCATACACTGAGCAAACGGATAGAAAACACACTAGTGTCAAGTTCACAGAATGCCGCGGAACCTACTCCAAACAGGTGTAAGCTAACGTATGCAGCCAAACTGAGGCTGTGAACAAATCAGTCACAACAAAATAAATCCTCATTCACATGTACCAACCAGAAACAGGACGAGAATGTCCGCGCAACGAAAGTTAGCAGTCACGTAGACGAATGACTTTGCCCAATTGTATTTACATGAAAACAATTCCGTAACACAGACGGACTAAGTATATAGATAAAATGATTCTGAAAATGTGTCACATCTGTCGATAACCAGAGATAAATGTACAAAACAACAAAAGATAGGGACAAAATTTCCAAGGAAAATTGAGCAGTTTTTATCACAGCGTTTCTCGTCGTCACTAAATGTTCAACAAAAGAAACGATTGCATCCATCGTCATAGAAAAGTGAATAATTTCACGTTATCATAGTCAAGAGGTAACTATGCTCATCTCGAGAGTGAATGTGGACAGGTGAACTGTTACCAGACAAGAACGTATTAGAATGTCGGGGAACACAAATAGAATAACTGATGTTTACGAGATGTGAACCATTTTAGCAAAGTCTTTCGGATCTCATTCAATGACGTTTTCGATGTGAGCGGTTCCAATGTACAAAACATTTCGAACGAATCGGTTTTCTGTGAAATTGGAAGAAAAGAAGGAATAAGAAGCACTTGAAAACCCGGAAATTTGTTTTATTTTAACTGACACTCAGACTTCGCGTTTAAACACGTTGTATGATTATAATTGCGTTTCGCATACACAAACATCATTTCATGTTCCTCTATTTCTTCCGCCTACGGAATTAGACAACTGAACAGTGTAGGAAAACAGAGGTTTACGATGCGAGCGACGGTGACTATTAGTTTTAGTTGTCTCGCACCGGCGTCAAAATAACATACACACCACAATCTGGAGAAGCCCTAGTGAAGATAGACTCATACTTACACAGAGACCGATGCAACAATCAATACACTGGCATACGGAAGAGGCGTCCAACTCCAGTATTATGTTGGGTGGTTAACACAATCTGCCTATTCTCGAAAACACATCGGCGAGTATCGCAAGCGCTCATGCGATGTGCACAACACAGGCGTTCGATGAGTATTCATTCACGTCTAACAGTAGTTCTGACGTATCGGTCGTAAATTTCCATCATTCCTATGTTTTCGAATGTTTTTCGCAACGGTAAAACGTCCGGAGAATCAGTCAGTAAACACATACACACACACACACACACAAAGCAGTTATTCAGTTAGCGCGCATAATTTATTCACTGATGTGTGTGAGAGAGTTGACTGCAATGACATCAGTTCCAACCAGAACGTAAGCCTATTGTCACCACTATTTTACAGATCACATTTCTGATTGCACAACAAGTATTCTGTTTGAATTCGAAGGGAATGATTACAGGCAACCTGACTGTGTTACTGTTGGTTCATGTGCTGGCAGGTAGATTATGGGAAATGTTACGTAGAAAATTTCACGAAACAATGTCTCGCTGTGCACACCTAACGCAGATGTAACTCTAATCTTGATTGAAAAGTGTCCCTTCACTCCAGTTTATGATAACTTCAATGGCCAAACCTTATGAGGGTGGATGTCAACAGTTGTTTGACCATCTTAAGCATTCTTAGCATTAGACATCAAAACTGAATATGGTAAAGATGAGTTTATCTGCAGATTGGGTAACTATCCAGTTTCGTATCGATTGTCGACAAACGGGAGTAATGAGAACCTCATTCCACAAAGCCGAACTCATAGGCATAACAGACTGACTTTGAAAGAGACTTACTAAAAACAAACTCCATTCACATTCAATCGATCAATCTAACTCTCACGTAATCTCCCGAGTTAATCGCAGTTTCAACTAGTTGTACATGGAAAGAAAAATGTCAATGCTTGTAGTAGCGTATCAGAAAGTATGGTTCTACGTGGCTATTAGGTGAAATGTCACAAAACGATCCACAGTCTAGCAAACTTGAAGAACCCGGGGGTTTTGGTGAGCGTCAAACACGTCCAAGTAACTGGTTACCCAGTTGACCTGGTCAAACCGTCATTACACGATCGCAAATAGGAAGAGCTAGTGATAACTGGAACAATGTTAGACATTTGCTAATGCTGTGAGGAGAGGCGACGACATGTTGTAAGAAATCATCGAGCATACAAATAGCCCATTTACTTCTTCCGTCCTGTTGTTGAGGAAGCCTAATGGCAATTTCCATTTTGTGTCGACTTCAGATGGATCAACGAGATTAGTCAACAAACATATAGTCGTCCCAGTAGTGGCAGAAATTCTTCGTAAGCTACGAAACACCAGCATATTCACAGTGGTAGATTTGCAATCCAGATATGACAGGTTTGAATCAAACGATCGGACCGAGATAACATGGCTTCCACGGTGAGAGAAAAGCAGTGTCGCTCCAAATGTACGCTCTTTCGACTATCGAATTCTCGTTTTACGTTCAAACGACTGATGGTCAAACTGCTAGACTGATTGCACAACACGGGTGTCTATGGAGACGACATCGTCATCTACAGTACTAATGAGGGAGGACGTACGTTGCATGTTTCAACTGTGTGGAAGAAGATTGAACGAACCGGACTACGAATCAATAGTCCAAATTCTCAACCAGCGGCCCAAAGGTTGCACAGGGTAACATCCAAACCAGATACTGATGACGATCAGAGCCACTCCGGTATCAACGTCGAAGAGGACATTTCGACTGTTTCTTAGTCGCGTTCGGCTTTACAGCCGATTCACCGAAAATGTTCAGTGACCTCACAAGCCTATCATACGAAATTCTGAAGAAGAATTGCCAAATCCACTGGTCAGAAACGGCCAATCAAGCGCTTGTCAAATTACGAAATTAATGAACAAGCGACAACTGACATTTGGTTGAGGAAAGCTGGCTTTGCAAATGGTCTCACACTCCGATCAGAAGAGAATGCATACCAGGTGTACCAACATTACCGAGGCTGGTATGCAGATCGCTGAGAGAACGAAGAGAACCGGAACGATTTTTGCCGCAGATTGATTAATCATTGAGAAGGGGCGGATTATTGAAGATGAACCAATGTTGAAACAAAAGGCTCACTGACCAGAAATGAAGGATAAGGTTAACACATGTGCGGACGTGGCAGCAATGCCAGGTGTTGAGTGGCACTAAACACTCCAATCAATATCCAAATCACACCATGCTACTCACACCACTACTCAGTAGTCAGGCACAAACATTTATTTCGGTATTGAAGTAACCAGGGCATGGAGTGCACTTTGGCATGAAATGATGTTTTCCACATGCGAACTCGACACTTGCAACCCCCTGGCGTCCTTGAGTCAATGTTATATGCAAATGAGCATGGTTGTCTATAATCGTGTTGAAGCGTAAGCCCCATGTGTTGATTCTCCGAATAAACGAACTAAAAGAGCCTTTCGGCTGGTTCACCACCATGCAGGCAAGTGTGCATGGTTTTTAGCGTGAAATAACCCAGACATCGTGCTATAATCGATTATATAAACCATGCTCAGGCAGTTCAATGAAGACAGTGTTATCGACTGTATTGAACAGAACGATTTCCTTACTCTCCAATCAGAGACGCTAAACATTGCACACACAAAGTTACGGTTAAAGGTCTTGATATGATCATCAAGTGATGCATTGGTGTAAGTCCACCGGCGTTGTAGTTAACACACTAGTCTCATAAACTCTAGGAAACAGGCGCGAATTTCACTCCGAACGCAGATGTGAACTACTGATGAACCCTAACAAGAGAGAAACACGATCACAGTGGTTCCGAATTGAGGCAACCGAGAAACATAGCTGAATGCAAAGGATGCGATCAAGTTTGGGTGGCGATCAATTTGAAATATTCCCCTTCTGTTCTGACAAAATGGATGCAGAAATCTCAGTTTTAACCCACTTCAAATTATCAGTTCGAACACTCAGCGACAATTGATTTGTTATGTTAGATCATGCTATATAAAAACCCACAGGAGAAACTAATTTAAATCCATTCGGCTTAAGTTTCAGGAAATCAGGTAAGATTCTATACCGATGATAAAACCAATAAGTCAGCATGATTTGAACTTTCTCCAGGCTGATATCTAAAACCGACCACTGAGCATGTGTTGCAGTGAACGCACTTATACAGCTGTCTGATCAACAGATGGAGAGCAGGAAAGAGCGTCAAAACAGTCATCGTCCTTATAGGCAAAATCTTGTATGGACTTGATCAATGGTCTTAATATTGTTATTAATAATGGAATATCATTATCAGAACTTGTTACGTTACGTTGGTGATGAGATCTGACAAGGTCGCAGCCAACTATGAGGTGTAGTATTTGAAACGAGCACCGTTAAACTACAAAACAAATCCGTGTTTTCTTCGAGTTGGAGAAATAGAACAAGTAAGAATAGAAAGGAAAATAGAGAGAAAGGTGTAGTGGGTGATAAAATTCGGGGAAACTGTTGGTGGCAAATGAAACTTAAACAATAGTATGAGAAGATTCAGATTGCGGCAAAACAACAAACAAATCAGTGCCCGGTACTTCCAGTGCACGCGTGAGCTTCGAATATGCAGTGTTCAGTTCTGGATCAGAACTACTGTACTAATATGGACATGAACTGTGGAAGTGAATACAAACTTAGAAAGAAAAAAACGTTATTGTCACTACGGAAGTTGCGGTAATATGGCAGTTTATCAAGGGGCGACCTAAAATAATTTCCATCTCTTTCATCCCCGCTATCCTTTAAAAGGACGTTTGTCTAATTTTGTCATAGATAAAATGATGGTGAACGGTCTGCGCCACTCACAAGATGCCGACGTGCACCTCCTATCTCGTGGAAGACTGACTGATCCTAATTATACTAATGACAAGATATTCCCGTTCGACACTATTACGGTATTCGCCAATATAGGACACCAGTTGTCTTCAGTTACACAACTTTGACCGAACTAAAGACGACTTCACCATTAAAGATAGCTTTCCTAGCTCTCGCTCTTGCAGTCACAACAGCAAATTCATTGTTGCTGTTGAACAAAACGGACTGTGCGTGTCACCTCCGTCTCCGACATAACTCGAGACCGTATAAGTTGCTTTACACAAATTTAGTGGAGAAGGATGACATTCACACCTATTGTAGTGAAAAGGCATCCAATAAAGCACAATCTTTATTGTCCAACACGCTAGTTCACATGCTACGTGCGCGCTCGCGTTTATGTGTCAGAATTCTAGTACACAAATCCCCGAGGTTTCCGACCACGCGTCGTGTGCAATTCTGCATGGTTGATATGGGTGATCGGCGCCTTCTATCCGGGGGTTTTCCGCCTGCCAATCTTCGTCCGTTGGTCCGATTCCGTTGTGCGATATCTCGTCCGGTTGCTCGTGTTGTTGTGTGCTTTGACTGACCTCCACGACCGTGTTGAGATATTCCCCCGAGTGATGGAGTAATCGAGCCTCCAATTTGGTCGTCCATCCTATTTTGCGTGCCATGTCTCGCCCGTTGGTCCGATCCGATCGAGCGATGACTCATCCCATTGCCCCTGTTGTCCGACATCCGATCGTTGAGGTTTTGTGGACATGCCTCCTCTCGCCATCATGCATTCCGCCCAGTGTTTGTATACTCGCCCCTCTGGCTTGACAATCCACCACACTATGATGACGTACGCACATATTATCCAATGATATTCACAAACCAGTACCACTAGTGGAGGAGGAGATACAATCAGTTATAGTTATACGTGTAATACAGCGCCTAATTTTGTCCTACCAGACACAGGGTGGCGGTTACAAATAGAAACCGTACGACAATTTGTATTGTCAAACCACAGATCCGGCAATGTTGAAACTAGACTTAGAACACTTGGAGAAGGAC
>JTDE01022231.1:0-10090 GCA_014338405.1 Paragonimus skrjabini miyazakii
ATTCGCAATTTCCGGTCGCTAGCTACTGGTTTGTCGCGCTTTGCTTCTGTTGTGCTTTGTTTACAGCTTGCTTTGCCGGTCTACTTGCAACACACGTCGTTGTCCACTAATTGGTTTTCTGGTTTAATTATTGTGGAGAACAGGCACGGTTCTAAATAGAAGCGTTCTAGTCCTCTACAGGATAAAACCACAAGCGACGCGAGATGATGATCTTTGAGCGTCGATAAATCAGCTAATACGCCGAGCTAACATTTTTCACCGTCCGATCACTTTACTGGCCCAAAACTCCGCACGAATGAAGAAGACAGAGATGATGCGCGGTAACTCCCGTCTGTTCGTGTTGACGATTCAATGTAAAAAGTGATGGTGCTGGCTTCAAATAAGCATACAGATTGAGTTAACAAAACGACATACAAATTGTACAAAAATGAATTATGAAGTATGTGTATTTTGGACACTGTTTTTAATTATTTCCAATCAGATGAACAGACTGCTGCTTAGCACTGAGGAATGAAAACCGACTGGATCCAGGAAACTTGGGTCTGTATCTGGAACCCGCGTGTCAATCACTGAGTCACCGAATCGTTGTTGTGAGCCCTGAGACCGACACTATAACTCACACCACTTTCTGAAAGATCTACAAGCCGATTATCTGCAAGTAAATATCTCCATGGATCTGCATCAAACTAAATAAATCTACTGTAAACACACTTTTCACATGGTTTTGAGTGGTTTTGTTTAACTGCATCACGAATTCATCTAGTTGACCTCGAACATTTTAACTATACGATATGAGGGTTGTGTTACCGTTTGTCGTGCTAATTCTTTTTGGTATACTTCACGTTGACTGTTCAGAATGGAGGAAGTCACTCCAAATTACAGATACGCCTTTCATGCGTTCAGCTCTGAAGCGTTTGATGGTTTACATAAATGAATATTTTAGTGAGGAATCTACGTTGCTCGTTTTATTTGACGTGCTGAACGTAAAGTATAAAGTATTCTAGCATTTTAGTCATTTCAATCTTTCAGCTAAGGGAAGGCATTGAGTATAATTTCGAGTTGTTAGTGGTTACTTCTACATGTGGGCGTAACACTGAAGTGGACCACACGTTAGCCAATTGTGCGCTAGAAGACTACCCAGTAACACAGCTTCTTTCACTATTATTCTGAAAGCCCCGAAAATTGTCTGTCGAGTTTTTTTATCGACCGTGGATGAACACACTATCTACAAAGCTTGTGCTGGAACGCATGAGAATTTTTCGTCAAAGCACAGGACTCGTTTCACTTCCATCCAATATCGAAGTAAGCACTTAATTCGTATTTTAGTGACATTCTGCTTACGAAATATCAGTTGTTCCAGTTGTTAACAACTGAAAAAACTTAATTATACTTAATCCTACCTTAAGGTATGTTTAAGTTTAATCTGCCCCATGGAGCTAAAGCTTTAGCCTAGGCTTGAGGACTTATAAGTCCTCAGTAATCCTCCATATATACATGATTGAGTGGCACGAGTTCCAGTTAATATTTTGTGCTCGATTCAAGTATGCTAACTTTTTAATTGACTTCAGGAATTCACACATGGGTTTCAGATTATATATCCGAGCCACCTGGGTCCAATCCATTCGTCCTATTATAGGATCAAGCAAAGCAAGGCAATCGGTCGAGAATGACGCAATGAACAATTGAGTATATTGCCCATACACGAAATCGATGTACAGGTGAACGAACACTAAATCGAAACGATAATACATCGGAACGGTAAGAATGCAGGGGGAATCGCACGTTTGCGTATTCGGGGTACCTATGGCCATCCCTACTTGTTAGCGCATCCGAAGGTTCGTGGCATAAAAAGTACATATGACAGTCGGAACTCCAACAGTCATCAGTAAACAATGTCGCTGCACTATGCGGTATCAATCGGACAGCCGTTGATTTGGTAGACAATTTGCGAGAACAGAATGGAGCACCGCTGTTGAGGATTACGGCCACCAAGAACAGATTATAGTTGAGACTAAATGTGTACTGGGTAACTGAGTGTAACGGCGCTTTGAAACGATCTGTAAACCGCAGCTAACAGTTTCAAAAAACTGACCGTCCCAGTGGTTAATAACCCTGGGAAAAAAACTTATTCCAATAGATGAGTGTATACACCTCAGTGTCGTAATGTTTCTTGCCAACATTGCATGGCGTTATGCAGTTTATCAACAAACAGTAGATGATTGACATCTAAGCACCCATCACAGAAACGTCTGTTAAAATATTCCACGCTAGTACTATATAATCAGATTAATTCTGTTGGTTTGTGACTATACGATGAAGTCTTATAACTCTGGATTCATTTGACGGGAATTCGCGATAGATCATGGACAGCAAAACTGGTGTTTTGGATGTTCCGACCCGACGGTTTGGTTACAGACAGTAGATGGCTGTTTGAGCACAGCCTGTGCGAATTTCAACTGCGTTGCTTTGATAAACAGAAAACAGGATTTGTAGCAACAATCTCGAATTGAACCCATGTGGTCAGTAAATCGTCGTGGTTTGAAACACTGATTTTCCGTGATTCAACTGACCGATAACGAGAAGAAAAAATGTTAACACTCAGTCTACTTTTGTCAGTCACAAACGTAAAACATTAGGTACTGTATAAGCTGCCCGTAACGACAGCAGATGAGGCCACCCATCAGGTATTACACGAGACGAGTACTTGCTGTCAATTACAAGTCGGACAAACTGCTTCAGTCAACAGCGTATGCGCACATAGGGCTGGACAACGAGTATTGCCAAGTCACTACCTGCCGTCTAACCCTGCGTGTTCATAAACTGTTGACTCAACTAATTTGTTTGTCTTGGAGCCAATATCAACTGTTCGTCTGGCGTTAGGTCCGATGATTGGCACATTCTGTTGTTGCTACACGCATGCTATAAACAAATGTAACGTTTATGTCTATCAAGAGTGAACAAAATCATTGTATTCAGAAAGAAAGGAATAAAAGAATTTTATTCAACAGAAAAATAGGGCATCCCAAGCTTCACATATTTCAAGCCTTAATACAGCAGACCTCTACAAAACAGCTGGACAGCAATCCAACAATGCAGTGGTTGATCAGTTATCCACTTACTCGATGAAAATCAAACACTAATTGAGGGCGACAAGTATGTCCTTCAGAAGTTGTGTAACATTTGCCCATCAGTTTGTTACCTCAATACCGTTTGTTTGGCATCACGTGGTTTCACGACTGCCGTGGTATATGGTTTGAATGCGTCTCGTAAGCTTTGAGAAGACCCGTTCTTTGCGGTATTCGGGCTTTTCATCATTTCATAAATTACTCACAGCGGTGCCATTGGACGGTCGTTTTTGGGGTTGCATTATCCGTTTTAGTATTGAAGTTACCTTGTACGTTATACACTCAGCCGGATTTTTCTTTGTTCTCATGGGGACATTGAATAGCGCGACTGATGATTGTGACGCACCTTTTAATCATTATCTGTGGAATCCCACTGGAAGTTGAGGATTTTCACCCCGTAAGCTTCAAAAGTTCACGTTCCACGTGTTTGGATTTGAAGCTTATAAGGCTGAAACGCTGCTTAGCCTTGTGTAGATCGTTGGTTACTTCAGGTTCCACACAGCATCACACTTCGTCAGTGTTCAGATAGCGCGTGTACTGCTTCACTGTTATTAGTGAACTGGCCACTTGGTACTTGAACCCGTGCAATCTGTGACTGGACTTGACTCACACGAGACATTCGGTGATCAAATATTTAGGAGTTGACTACTATTTTAATCACTTTTCTTTAGAACTTTGTGTTCTACCAGCGTTGTTTATTGCTGAAGTTCCAAAGCCACGAATAGGCGTACGAGCTCTGCATGGGCAGATATCCGTCCTAGGTGGCTCGTTTCCTTTTGAGGATTTTGACCGTTCCACTGCGTACACGTGGTTTTATCCTACTGGGTTTACGGGAACAACGTAAAAGACTTGAGCATCGTTTCGTTTCACACCGTTTTGACCTGGTACCGGTGCTGATCTACCAGAGCGACACATTCAGGTCGTTGTAAGTGTGTGGGTAAATTTGTATTGAATTACACCGAGACACTGTGTAGGGAAATAGTTGGGTGAGTGACCATTAGGGGTGCATTCGTCATAACCTAAACTGATAAGTAGGCGTACAACCGTACCGCCTTTAGGTTGCGTGGTTTACGTATTCATATCAGCCAAGTTGGAAGGATGCAGACGGAGTACCATGCATTGCAAGCCGTGGTGTCAATTAAGGCGTGATTGTGTAAGTATTTCAATTTTGGTAAGCCTGTGATGTTTGTGTATCTGTGTGCAAGCGGCAGAAGTTGATTCAAGAAAAAGTCTTACTGTTGCCAATCACGTTCTAATCACAACTGTTTTATAAATGACAGTCGTATTTTCGAAACTTACTGAACAGTTTTCTAACTACTTCTCAATTCCGTTCGATTCTTTAAACCTCAGTTGTTGGGTTTCCGTTTACCTCAAAATACCTCGCGGCTTTTCGACGAATTTCAAAAAAAGTTTGGAAGGTCATATTCTTTTTCTGGTATATCTGTTAATTCCGTATTTCACCAGTGATTTTTTTTTAAGACATCGCTAAACGATACACAGTCTTCAGACACAACTTGTTGAAAGTCCAACTTATTCAGCGACTTGAAAAAGGAACTGCAAATTATGGTATCACGAAATTCTCCGATCTTTCTGGTAGGTCTCTTATTAAAACTCTCAGATGTGCTCAAAGAGGAAGAGTTCAAGCGCAGTTATGCTAATATGAAGCGCATAAAATCAAGAGGAAATCGGATGAAAGCCACCGTCTTTCTTACTGCAATGCAGTCATTCCCATCTAGTTTCGACTGGCGTGCAAACGGTGCGGTGACGGAAGTTAAGGACCAAGGCATGTGTGGCTCGTGTTGGGCATTCGCAACAACTGGTAATATTGAAGGACAGTGGTTTCGGAAAACGAATAAATTGATATCTTTAAGCGAGCAAGTAAGATTGATTTTTGTTAGAATTCATTCATATTTTATGCTGTACTTTTTAATTATATTCCTTGTATAGTTATTTTTTATTAACTGTTTGTTTTGTGGTTCACTTCAGTTCGGTTTACATGACGTATTGGTTAGTATCTTGTTAACCAGGCTGCACGCGTTGATAGACAACAGCTTTCTGCGCTTTAACTGTGAGAACCGATACCGACACTTCTGCTTAGTACTCCAAAGACATATAAAAGCTGAGTCGAAGTCACGTGTTTACATACCCGGTTACATTAGAGCTTCTAGATTTTAGCTTGTTTACAACTGCAAGAAAAACATACTTAGCTGCTTAGGAAAATGTATTCTGCGCCCAAGAATTCCCTATTAATAAGGTCGTCTGAGTGATCTGCCACGTACATTCACACTCATGTTTACATGCAACTCAGAGTTGCAGCAACAATTTTAGAAATAATTAATCTATGTAGGTGAGGGATTTTTCAGTCTCAGAGCACCGAAGAAACTAAATACTGTGTGATTTATACTTCAAAAAAAGCGTACAGACCGCGTATGTGCTTTTGAGTTTTTATGTACTTCACTACTCGTTACCATTCTATGATTACTTATAGACATGTTCTACGTGAATGATGAAGTTGAACACAAAATGATGGAATGATTTAGGTGCGATAGGCTTGACTAGAAGCCGCTGATTACACCAGCAACCCTTAAACAAGTAATGTAAACACCACCATTGGGGCCTCCCATTGGTCTCTGCTTGGGCACGCGAATAAAAATCTACAAAACCCTAATCCATTTCCACGCCATTTGGCTGGCCCACTTATATGACTTTCGGAATGAGAGCATGGGTTTATGTTTTAATGTTTATGTCATTGTCCCCATTTTTAGACCAAAGATCTTTTCAGCCTGGTTGTCTTGGCCTTAAGTAAACGAATACATAGTTATATATTTCGTATAGTAACCTATTTATCCGAGGATCAAAAGTATTTACTCCGGACTTATTGTTAAGTAACTCTCAGGGACTATCATGAGCCAACGGGTGACGGAGAATTTTAAATTTTAAGGACGCATTAAGCAAAAGTGAAGAAAGTCTGATGTTCCACAATGTAATTTTAAACAAGAATGTAACGCTAGGTTTAGTTTGTTATAATGTCTATTAGCGCTTTCTGAATTCACTATCTTCATCATAACTGGCCAGAAGGTACTGTGGCTCCGGCCGCCGCTCACTTCAACAGTGACGTAGAAAATCCTAAGAAAAAACGTTACTAAAAGGGTTAAAAAGTAATAAAATAAGATTAAGCGAGAGAACTAAAAATAATATGGATGCATTTACGCCATTGACGCGCACATCGCCATTTCGGATAGCGTTTCTAACCAGCGATTTGAGTGATCACGAAAACTCCAGTCAGACAGACGACACTTACCAACTTTGTTCATTGGAGCAGTTAAGATCTCCATATTTCTGACCACTGTTGCTTGACCACCATGGGGTTTTACGCAACATTTGGTGGTCTCAGTATATAATGCACGGTACCGTTAACTATCAGATGACATACGGAGTACGTGACCGAACTATCGGAAACGTGAGTAGTAGTAATTGATCGCGCGTCCTGAACGTTCCGGAATACGCGTCGGCGAACGGCCACATTGCTTACGCGATCAGTCCACTTAATGTAGACTAAGTGACGAAGACAATTGTCGTCAAATACAGCAAGTCAGCTGACATCTTCGTTGCGAACAAAGTTCCAAATCACAGAGCAAAACAGAATTTACACAAACATTATGTGCCCTTCCTTTCAACAACGACCAAACGTCTTTTCGACGCTATAGATGACGCAGACTGATAAAGGCAACTCGTACCTTTATTTTCCTCGGTTATATCTTATCAGCAATAACACAAGCTGGCAAGATAGTGCCACCCAAGCGTGTGAAATTGTTTACAGCCTCGAACGGATTACCGTGCACTAAAGAAAGTGAGAGTGGAAATGCTCCAGTCTTGAAACAGCAATTTTGCACTTTGAAAATGTGAAGTGCATTCTATACAAACCAGCCCGGTGACTCACCTTCTTCAGCATAATCTGCGTCTTTGGCAGAGGGGTTAAGTAAAACAGTGTCATCCACATACTCTAGGTCGGTTAATCAGGCGCCAGAAGGAATCATCCTCATCATCATCATAGACAGCAGTACATCAGTGGTTCACACCGATGCTTAACTGCCACACAACCACGAAGAAGAAGAAACAAACCCTGTACAGGAAGAGAGAAGAAAAAAAGAGAAGGAGAGGGGATCTAACCACTCAAAAATAGCTACGTCTACATTCAAACATACAACATTAAGGCACCTACACCTTGCAAACAAACAACCAAGCTGTAAGTGAAAGTAAGACATCATCATAAAGACAGCTTCCTTGCGGCTTTCACTGTTCCGCGTCATTAAGTGCACTCACTTCACAGACAACTCGGTCAAACAACAATAACATTCACGCCACTGAGCTGGGTTAGCCGCCATCTCACTCAACGTCTCAAACCACCGACTCTGTGAGTCGCAAGAGGTCCAGCCCGGAAGACAAACCCGATCTACAGTAGCCAACCCCTTTGTGAACGATTTCATTTGTCTACGCCACGTCATCAGCTGTCCACCTCGCACCTTGCGCCAATCGACCGCAGCGTCGGCAAACAGTGTTCGATGTGGCAGACGACTAGCTGGCATCCTTAGTAAATGACCTAACCATTTAAGTCTGTGTAAGTGTAGGAACTGAACGAGAGAACTCGTTTGACAATCAGTGCCAACCACCCGCTTTCTAACCTCCTCGCTACTCACTCGTTGGTGCCACCCGATACGAACGATTGAACGCAGACATCAGTGATCAAACACTTGAAGACAGTTCAGGTATTCTACCCTGAGTGGCCAGGTTTCGCTGCTGTATAGTAATACAGCCCTCACTGTTGTCTGATATAAGCGATCCTTAAGCTTCAGAGAGATACCTTTCTGTCGCCATAAGTGTCTCAGATTAGTAAACACCGCTCTAGCCATGGAAATACGCGCCTCTATTTCATTCCCTACACCTCCGCCACCGCCGCTGATGCGGCTTCCCAGGTATACAAACCGGTCAACAACTTCCATGACTTCATTATCTAACATTAAACTTACGTAATCACAGTAATCTAGCAAAAGTACTTTGCATTTCGAGGCTGCAAACCGCATTCCAAAGTACTTAGCAGAACGCGAAATTGCATTCACCGTTGCTCGCGCCGCTTGAAAGTTGTCAAACAGCAACATCTTATCGTCAGCATAATCAAGATCACTCAACCTTCCACCACGTCCACACCGGCATCATTTGCGTGACGCAAACAGTCCTCCATTATTCCATCCATGACGAAATTGAACGAAAATGGTGAAAGGGACAGCCTTGACGAACGCCGCTCCTGGTGCTGAAGCTGTCAAACAGCTCACCGTAAACCCTAACCTGAGCAGAAGTATGGGAGTAAAGCGCCGACAGTATGTTTACATACTTGGTTGGTACACCCCTGCGTTTAAGAGACTCTAAAAGTGTAGATCGATCCACCGAATCGAATGCACCTTTACAGTCGAGAAATCCGGCAATTGTTGGCCGGTGGTACACATGACGCTGCTCCAAAATTTGACGAGGGGTAAAAATGTGATCTATACATCCCCGACCAGGATGAAAACCTGCCTGTTCTTCTCTAATGTTTAACTTCCGAACTGCAGTGAGTCGATGAAGTATAATGGATGCTAGAACTCTAAAAATGATTAGGGTCAAGCTAATCCCTGTATAGTTTACGCAAGAGCTGCTGATACCCTTTTTGAATATAGAAACTATTATCACGTGACCCAAGCACGGAGGGATGGTCTCCGTCATCCACACAACTTGAAACAGCTGAGTCAAGGCCTCAACCAACATCTCTCCACCTTCTTTAAAAAGTGCCGGCACGAGATCATCTGGACCGGCAGCATTATTATGTTTGTGAGCCCTGATGCAATTGCGAACCTCAGTCTCTGTGGGTGGTGCTAAATCTACCGACCAGGGCGTCACATCACAAGTTTGTGGTGGCAGCACAGTAGAATCAGGAGGCCAGCTAAATTGACCCTCAATGTGTTCCGCCCAGCGTTCCAACCTTCTGGACTTAATATAAATTAGTATGCCATCTGCCTCGCTGATGGCTTCACTGACAGACGGTCGCTTGGGACCAGTGGCAAGGATCAGCTTAAAGAGTTTGCCGGTGTTCTTTGAAGCCAAAGCGATTTCCATTTCCTTAACTTTTTCCACCAACCAAGTCTCACAATCAGCCTTTATGTTAAGTTTCAGCTTCCTACGGACATCTCCCCTAGACTTGTTATGTGAACTACCAGGAGGAACCTTCCGTCTGTCTTCTAACAACTCCAAGTATTTACCTGAGATCCAATGTTTGTTAAACTTATATACTCCTGTGCCGCATGCTACAGTACCTGCTTTCTGAATAGCCTGTGAGATTTGTGTCCAACAGCTATTAGGGTCTTTGGATAGAGTACCACTAAGGCAGCTTCCTAAGCTGGTTTGGTACTTATGCTTTACCGATGGCAAAGCCAACTTATCAACAGCCAGTCGTTGCTGTCGGTGGGGTCGTTGTCCAGCAAAAGTAAGGACAAAATGATGACATACTAATGCATGATCTGAGTCCAAGTGCGTGCTCCAATAAGAACGACAGTCTTCAATACAACTACGCCACTTGTAATTAACAGCCATGTAGTCTGTCTGAGACCAGGCCTGATTCGGAGAAGGCGGGCGCCAAGTATAGCAATGACGTGCACGATGCCTAAAACTAGTGCTGGCTAAAAATAGCTTATACTCAGCACACAGCTGCAACAATCGCCCACCATTATCTTACCGATGTGACGCTATCACAAACCTGCCACCTAAACGAGATTCGGCCTCACCAAGGCGGCCGACCTGAGCATTCATATCTCCCGCCAGAACGACTATATCAGAGCCACGTGTCGACCGGAGGAGAGAGATCTGAGTAAAACGCGTCTTTGACGCCAACGTCAGTACAGTCAGTAGGAGCGTAAGCAGACACAATGAATAAATTT
>JTDE01022232.1:0-10258 GCA_014338405.1 Paragonimus skrjabini miyazakii
CAGCTGCGATAAATTGTGGGTGAGGTTCAACTTGAAGTTAACCAAATCACCGACTACTCATCATTAATCTAACATTAATATGTTTAATTGACCTATTCTTCAATATCTGTGTTCTCCAAAACGTTTCTCTATTGGGACCTTGACTAATCTAACGTAATCGACCACAAATAGTCACCCCCTTCATGTTTCTGTTCACTGGGGTCAAGCTGTAAGAGAGACGCGATCAGTGGTTCACTTACTTAAAGCCACAATCTCGGTTGATTGTTTATGCAACTTGGGAACTATAGGTTGTTGCATTATCTTGCAAGAAGCAGTATTCCTGTCGCCGAACTTGCCCTGCCTTTGTCCAGGAATGCTTCACTCATTCGGCACATTAGTACAACACAGTAGCAACCAGTGACTGTTTTTGTGGCATACAGTCGGCCCACAAACCATCCGGGGAACCACGGAAAAGCTTATCATGATCTTTATCACCGATAGTTGGGTTCAAAGTTTTTGTATCGAGGGATCTCCATGCGTGCTCTCTTATATGACCGTTACATGGTTTCCAAATTACATTTATAAGATAGCATTGCTTTCCATGCAACATTCTACCAATAACTCTCTAGTGGATTGCTGCTATAGATTTCTAGCAACCCACCAGACTCGCCCTTTGCATTGATGTCGGCACTGTGAGTACTCACCAAGCACATTCATGAGGTGATCTTTTCGTTCTTGACTGTCGCAACGCTGCAATTGATCTGTGCCATCCGATTCATCTTCAGTAACCATTCTTTGGGCACAACGCGTTCCACCGCAACACAGGTTTCCTGGGTCGTGACCTCCACCAGGCAGTCACCCTTTGGGTCATCTTCAATCGACCTTTTATGGCATTTAAGTTCGACATTCCACTTGCTCTCTGTCATTCTTGGAGGAGCTTAGCTAACTTGTATTAGTTGAATAGAATAGTCAGATTACACATATTGCGATATGAATTCATTTCGCACACTCTCGTCAGTCGTAAACGTGTGTATATGCACGGAAAATGTGAAATTCTGTTTGTCGGGTAAGGGCTTTCAGTAGATGGATGGCGTATCCATGAGGAGCCCACTTGGCCCTGTTTTAACTGATATGTTTATGGCCAAAGTTGAACAGGCACTACTTCCAGTTGTGGACGAATTGAAACTGTACAAACGATCTGTCGACGACATGTTCTTGATTGAACAAGGCAAGTAACAAGTAGAAAGAAAGATTCAAGCTTTTAACTCAGTACATCAGAATATCTCAGTCACAGTTCAGTACGATGGTGAGAACAGTCTACTCTTCTTGGACCTTCTGGTTAGACGCCGTTCATACGCATCTATTAAACGTTCAGTGCACCGTAAACCAACATGGAGGGAACAATACGAGTTTTTCTTCTGTTGCATATAAAAGGTCATTAGTACGTACACTGTTTCACAGAGCATCAAGAATATGCTCCCAGGATAGATTACAAGCCGAAAAAACAGTGTTGTATGAAATGCTTCGTGCTAATAATTTCCCGGAACGTTTCATTCGGAAATGGAGCAAATTTACTTTTACGGAAAATGCAACTTTGGAAGTCCCTAAAAAAGCTGTTTACATCAAACCCCTCTTCAAAGGTGATAGCTTGATGAACACCTTTAGAGGGATAATCATTGCAGTGTTAAAATGGGTATATAATGCAGCAAAGCTTGACCTGCTCTCATAAACCACTAGGTTACCTCTACACCCGGTCAAAAATCAAATCCCTATGTTTTCTACTAGCCATTGCATCTATCAGTTTTCTTGCAGTTGAGGAAGCACAAATATTGGTAGGACAGAATGGATGCTTAAAACCACGGCCAAGGAGCACACCCCAAATTGGTTGACAGTTGCACTGAGTAACCCGCCAATGAGTGACACTCAGCGAGGACGAAACACCGCTTCATCCATTGCAAAGCACCTATCGACTACAGGTCACAGCGTCATGATCACATCTTCGTTTAGGATCTTGATGAACGCTCACAGCTCACGAATTCTCAAGTATATTGAAACGGTGTTGATCAGCCGTCGACAGGCGGTCCTATGCAGACAAAAACAACTGACTGTCAACCATTGTTCACCGTGTGTTTAGCCGATCCAGCCCGATTTGTACTTTTAACCGTTTCATTTAAGTCTTGTTGGTTTTGTTTTCAGGCTGGTCGCACGTTTACCACTGATGAGAGTGTGCGAAACAAATTCATATTGGAATGGGTAAAAGGGACTCAATGTTTCTAACTTATCACATAAGCGGTTATAACTAGCCTTTGGTATAATGCTTCCGTTTAATGTGATTCTTCGTGAAGTCTTCAGAACTGTTCAAATTCATGTATAGTATCAAACGGATGTAAAAAATCGCGTTGGGTCTGGAAGTACTTGATGCAAATCGTTGGTTTCCTATTTGTTCCCTCACGAGATATGATTCCAACCAGTTTGCAAAATTGAAAGAGTTCACTGGATTTTACTCAGACCAGCGATGTGTTGACTGCCTTCCGTATTGTTGATTAGTTGACGGAATAGTTAGTAATTTCATTTCAAAAGTTTGAGCACCGAATGCTGTTTGGAAATCCACCGATTTAAAGTAGGGTATACTTTGTGTTCATGGGTGTGAACTGTAATTTTTAATAAGAATATCAGTAACCTTGTGGTTCACATGAATCTGGCTTAAGCAGGTTATTGGCTCAAACCGTTTTCACCAGTGTGCTATAAAAATATTAACTGTGCCAGTTAAATTTCATTGTTGAATTTGACGCAGACTGGACCACTTCTACTTACACTCAGTATCTTCGAAATGTCTTATATCTTTTTAGTGGACAGCTTGACGGTGTCTTCTAACAAAACAGATATTCAGGCATCTTCGGAATCATATCCTGGAAACCTCACTATACATACTGGTTTATTACACCGGCTGTTTGATCGTCTAGTTGGCGAACATGGTCTGGTCTACAGATGGGATTATGTGCTTCAGTTTATTGCCATTCGGTTTCTTCAAGGATTGGGCAGTTTTGGCGGTGGTTTTATCAACACAGTGCGTTCCCAACTGTGGATTAACGTGGACCAATTTTCTACTCGAGAACTGAGTGTGATGCTGTTTGCTCATCTTCATGGGTAAGTTATAAATTAAGTGTTGGACGGACAGTTTAGACCTGTTCATTAATTCACATCGCTCATGTAAATGATCAGAAGATACTGTGGTTTGCGTCATCGATCACCACAGCTGTAGCGTGAACTAACCTAGGGAGTGGAACTACGAAAAATGGCAAAAATGCAAAGGGTAAAGTTAACCAGGAGAACTAGAAGCGGCACGAATGCAAGTACTTCATTGACTGCAACATACTGCCATCTCGCATAGTGTTTCTAGCTAGCAATTTTGGTGATAACAAAGACTGCAACCAAGTAGACGATACCTACTCATTTTACTTAACGAAAAGTCGGGTTTTTAAAAATATCTTTTGACCACGTTGTTGCTTGACCAACAAGCTGTTTTGCCCAACTGTTATTGTTCGGAGTGTATGAAGCCCTATGCGATAAACGCTCAGCTGGTATGCAAAGAACGGTGTAAAACCATCACAGACTGTACAGTGTGATTAGTTGACCAATTTATCACTTATCCTAAAAGTTTTGAAAAACGCGCTGGCACATGACCGTCCTGCTCACGCGGTCATCCCACTTGATGTGGTCTAGTTCACGTAGCAAATGATGACCAAACGCAGCAAGTTTGCTGATGTATTCGTTGCGAACTGGCCACGTTTTCGAACGATAGGGTAAAACGGAACGTATACAAATATTATATACCCCTCAGTTCCACGACAACCGGACGTCTTTTCTACTCCGCAGGTAACGTAGTTTTACGAAAGTAACACGTACCTTTCTATCCTTGCCAATATTTTATTAGCAATTTTACATTCTGGTGAGACAATCCTACCGAAGTACGTGAAACTGTCCACAGTCTCTAGTGAGTTGCCTGCAACAGAGTGCTTATGATTGGGAATGCCCGAACATGGTTGCGGTACATCCATCGCAGACTAGCCTGGTCAGCCGCTATGTTTAGCATGGTCTGCATGCTTTTAGCAGAGAGACAAAATGAGACAATGTTACCCGCAGACTTCATGTCGATCAGTTTAGTTTTAAAACGAGACTCAACACGATGTGGGATGTTAGTGTTTGAGAACTTCGTTCGGAACCCTCATGGGTGTTGTCTTCAGTTCATTTGAAGAGGGTCGGTCAGATGCTTTGGAAAAGGATCACTTCCGTTTATCACCTTTGCGAATCAAATGGCACAAAACCCAATAAAAGTCAAGCGCTGCCTCTAATTGTTGTCAGTTGAACGTTTACTGTTTCTTAAGCGGATGCAATTCTTGACTCAACTCAGTCGAGCATTTTCATCGAAACAGTCCGTACTAGCAACGAATTTTGGCTGCCTGTATTTTATAACTTTTGCTTGGGTTCTATCGGCTAACTTGCGAATGTGGTGAAATCAGCAACTGTTGTCATATGTGTGACTAGCATACTGAAGGTGATCGGTACCTGTACTAAGTGAGGTGCCCTGGGATTGACATGAACAATGAGCTTTGTGTAGTACATTTGTGAGTTCATATTATACATTTCAAAAACTACTCAGCCGACCGTTTTATAAATCTCAGCTATTTGACAGTTTATTGTGTTTATTTTAGTGTGTTTGTTAATTAAGAAGGTTTAAAACTGAATGACTCTTAAGACGGATAATTGGATTCGAACCCTGACGTGAAACCTAATCACAGTATGAGAAATTACTAATTACCTCTCACGTTCTTCTCTTATCAACAACATGAAACAGATTCAACGTGTTCTGTTCAAACCCATTCAGTGAATGAACTCTATTTGCACTACTGACCACTGACTTCACTTATCTGCGTCCAGCAAGTGTGGTGAATAGCTTTGTGTCATCTGATTGTTTGCTGGAACAACTTATTTACCGTGGTTTGTAACACATCCGTCAGACAACAGTAATGTGTTCAGAATAGACAACATATAATCTGGTGTGATCATTCTGTTTACGATATCACGAACTTCGACGTGAACTTTCGTTTCAACATCGTAAATATTCGGCATTATTGATGTGTAGTCAGAATATGCCAGATGGAAACACACTTACGATATGTAGCATTTGGCTTGTCATAGTATGCAATAAGTTTTAGTTCATTTTAGTTTCTCATTTCGGATTAATTCATTGTGGTTTATAAGTCGTGAATGCATTGTATACTTTCTGTTCTAATTTCATACACTAGACTCTCATTGCAATGGCACTTGTCCCGTAAAACTGGTGAAATGTTACGCATAATGGACCGAGGCACAGCTAGCATTTCCAATGTGCTGTCTTACATGCTGTTCAATATTGTACCTACCGTTGTGGATATTCTCATTGGAGTGGTCTATTTCGTGGTTATGTTTAACATTTGGTACGGTGTTCTGGTGTTCATTACCATGGCCGTGTACGTTGGTAAGTTCGAGTCTTTCAGTTTGTTAATTTCATGAGAAGCACGACTACAGTGTTTATTGCAGCAGAGAGTACTAACGTAACTTTAAGTTCATTGACTGATGTACTCCTTTTTACTCGTTGGTCGAAATCAATCAGTCGTTTAGGATTGACCTGTAAACCAAAATAACATCCTCCATAGTCCCGTAGAGGTTCCACAATTTTGTTATGAACAGTTGTTTAGTGAAGCCAACAGTTTGAAAAAATTGGAACAGATTCTCTGAAGTATCTAAATTTCGCAAAAGCAAATCAAATGAACACTGCTTTATCCCCTTGAGAGGTAGGGGTTTATCGAGTTGTATCGTCGCGTGTTCAACAATGTGAACAGATTGGCAAATAGTGTTGTACACTCCGATTACCACAAATGTTCATCTTGTTATACACCTAGTTGGTCAGTGAACTGTTGAGAACCAGGTTTGGGGATTAGCTGACTTTCTTATTAAACGAAGGTTGACTAGATCACTGTATTTTTTGGTACGAACGCTGAGGTGCTTATGCGCGGATCGTGTTACGCAAAGTTGTCGCAGCACGTATGTTGAGCTTTTTTGGTGTAGGGGTCGCTGTTTCCTTTAAGTGGAGTCATGTTGTAGCCGTGTAGCAATTGATACAGTAGTGTTCGGTTTACGCGGTTGAAGATATTACCGTAACCCAAGAAACATAGACAAAATGAATGCAAATCGACGAACATATGTTTTCGAGAAACTCATCATCAGGTTATTACTGTTTTAGAGGTTAAATGATAGACGTTGATTTAAACGTGAGAAAAACGCAGTTATAACTGGACAAGAGAAAGCAACTGAATCAGTCCTATCCACCAGTGTAGTGATTTGGACAGTCAATGTTAATTTCAGTTTGAACATCACCCACAATTGATCGCAGCTGTCGCATCCCCATAGACTTTTCAGTCGGCCCCTTTCGAAAAGAAGTACTAGACTCGAGTTTCGCTCTCACTAGAGCTCGTCAGTAGTGCATATCATCGCCACTGCCAGGACTTGAACCACGGACATGCTGTTCATGAGGCAACCGTGTTTACCACTGCGCCATTGCCCACACGTTAGGCACGACCGAATTATCATATGTGAACAGCGTGTCCGTGGTTCAAGTCCCGGCAGTGGTGATCATATGCACTACTGACGAGCCCCAATGAGAGCGAAACTCGAGTCTAGTGCTTCTGCTATTCGAAACGGGCCAACTGGATAGTCTATGGGAATGCGACAGCTGCGATCAATTGTGGGTGATGTTCAAATTAAAATAAACCAAATCCGCGACTGCTCATCAAGAATCAATGTTAAGTCAATGTGAATAGAGTGTGAATTCGTGGGTAGACGAATAGAGGGCCAAGGAAGTTCAGGAACTTCTTTGAACTTCTTATGATAAAATAACACAGGATGACGTAATCAGATGGCGATGGCTTCAACCGACATTACTTGACGTTTTGGCGACGTTGTATTGTTCTTGGTTTCTGTCTAGACGTTCTGTAGACGAAATGAAAAAACTGACTTGGGTTGAAGTTGTGACCTATGTCTGCCAGATGTTCTACAATAGCGTTATTTAATAATTTTCTCACTCCGCTTCTGAGCTATGACCATACCAAGCTGCATCGTCGTGCGTCCAATACATTCCGGTGCACAGGAACAGGAGGAAGTGTGGACGATCATAAGTTGAGCGTGGACGGACGTCTTTCAGGTTAGGAGATAGCATGCGTGTACTTGTGAACCAGGATCGCAGTGTCGCAGTCTGAAAGGTTCTCAGTACTGCGTTATACAGTCTAGGGTTGAAAAAATATGTTGCTAGACCGTCCACTATTCCTCTACTCACGAACGCACATTTCATTTACTCTGACTCCACATTGGTAGACTATCCAAACCACGCTATTAGTGGATAGGACTGATTCAGTTGCTTTCACTTGCCCAACTGTAACGGCGATTTTATTACGCTTTAATTGAGACCTACTATTTAACCTTTAAAACTGTAATAACCTGACGCTGATTTCCTCGAAAACATGTTCGTCAACTTGTTTTTATTTTGATTGACCGCTAGGATATTTTGCAACATAAACAGATAGTCTCACATATTTTGTCACATGTTATTAGAATGTGCTGGACAACACCGACGACAATGTTGCCTATCGATCTGGAGAGCCGACAAGAATATTGATAAAGGTCACCAGTTGTCAACTGGATACTTATTCTTCAAAGTATGAGCCTCATGAACACTTTCCCCGCCCTGGAAATACCGACTGTTGGGTGGAATTTGAAAGAACTGTTTCTACGAATTGTAGTCATTCGTGCAGCTTTCATTCAGCCGGTAATTTTGGTATGCGAAGACATTTTGCACACAAAACAGTCAAGAGTCAAGCTACTGCATCCGTACAACGCGTTGGAAAACGTAAGGGTGACCCATCTAGTCCGGTATTCTTGCTAAGTTTGGAACTTAAATGTAGAATTCTCAGGTCTCCATTTCATCAGTGTTTGAGATATTTTTAATGTGCGTTGACCCGCTGATAGGAAAATTAGCGGCAGCTTTTGAGGATCCAGCAAACTCTTGATTCAGTCTGTATATGTCAACAACGGGTATGCTTTTCGTAGTCACTTCCACACAGTCATTTCAGATTATTCCATTTATCTCAGTAATTCTTGCCACTCAGGAATGTATTTTGATAAGCATGGTGTTTCTTAAATTCATTTCGGTTTTAGTTAGTTTTGACAGACTCTTAACAGTCACATTTATTTACAGTTTTTCTAGCATTCTCTCTGTTTTGCCGCAGTTTTTAAGCTTGAGAGAATAAAATCGATAGACACAAGTGTAAACCGTCTCTAATGGCAACAAATATCGAAGCGGAAGTTAAGGTAAAGTGTCAGATTGTCCACGCGTATGGGGGTGGATCCGAATTTAAGTGACGACCATTTTTTCGAACTCTTACATCTTCTCTGTTTGACATTGTCGCGGTTTGTGGTCATGGTGTATGGGCAGTGTTCGGTGGTTCATCCTGCTCTAAGCCGATGGGCGTTCTTTGACGACCTGAACATTCCATTGGACACGTTAACAAGCAGGAAATATCTGGAGACTATTGACACAAGCATGTCTGACTTAGCCCCGATTCTTGTTGGAAAATTTACAATGTTATGTAAGCATGTTATTTGGCTTCATTGTAGTGACTGCATATTATGTGGTCAAGACTAGGCTACTCTTTAAGCCACAGCATTAGTGGGGAATCCGTCATCTCAGCACACGCCGAAATCAAGTGAATCTTCGGCAGTTCTGATGAAATTTTAGACACTGTTGACAAAACCTTGTTTCATTGACTACTTTACCTAACAACAGTTCTAAGGCGAGCCGCAGTGATAGTGCTTCATCATATGTATTGACGGTATTGTATGAAGAGTTAACTCGATGGACATATTTTGTCGAAAAAATTTGAA
This sequence comes from Paragonimus skrjabini miyazakii, assembly GCA_014338405.1. Classification (NCBI taxonomy): domain Eukaryota; kingdom Metazoa; phylum Platyhelminthes; class Trematoda; order Plagiorchiida; family Troglotrematidae; genus Paragonimus; species Paragonimus skrjabini miyazakii. The sequence continues at coordinate 8,956 of JTDE01022232.1, forward strand.
TAGTCCGCTTACGGTCTCTTGTTAAGCTCAGTGTCAGCAGCGTAGTATCCATTCTGAAGACTAGGTCAAATCGCAAAACAACCAAGCAATGGCGCAGTAATAGCCTTGGGGACTCTGCTGTGAAAGATTTTGATATATTGTCTGTCGTGCTCTGGATTGTGCGTTCATTCACACCGTTGACTGAGAGCGGTCTTCAATGTGACAGTGTCGTTGCCGATAGGGAACCTATACAGTCTGTGTCGAAACCCGTGGAGAAATTTCAATTCTTTTTACACTTGACTACGGCATGATGTTTGCCTCACATCGGCAGATGACAATTGAGTAGCTATTGACGAAATTCCTGTCAACCTTGTACCTTTGTTTGAAGCATTTGGGGCACTTGGAATGTCCTATGTCAATTTTACTTTTTATGGTCATAAAAGACCAACTTCAAGTAATGACGTCAATTTTGCCTGATAAAAAGTACTTTCAATTTGTTGGCCATTATTTTTCACGCTTCATTTCGTACTTATTAATAATCAAGTTGACTATATTCCCACCGTTTTTTGGTTGGTATTATTGTTAAATTAACAATCAATTATTCATGGAAATTTTAAATTACGTCATTGGAGTTCACTGTTACGTGACTCATGCTAAAAATAACGCATAAACCGTATCATACGAAAAGGGAACTTATTCACAAAGTCCCTGGAAATAGATAATTTGTGCGGTTATCTATAAAGTATTCACACATTAGGTTTCAGTTCAATATATTCAGGGGAGATTTTAGATGTTTGAAAGACTGAGAACAAACCAACTTTGTATTGGTTTCATTAATAAGAGTAGAATAATTAACCCCGTTTATTATGTAGTCGCGCTTATGCAAGACATCTCTCGGGTGATATCATGTTGTTCATGTGAATGGGGATAAATGATGTGCAATTATCTTAAGAAAACGTCCGAATTGAATCATGTATATTTGAAATTTCTGGGAAAGTTTGTAATCGACTAAAAAAAATTTTATGAATCATTTTTTGCCATGAAGATCTACATTCTGAATCTGCAACAAAATGTTACTAGAAAAGACAGACCAAAAAGTCGGGTTTCCAAACCCTACAACAACTAACCCGGATTTGATGCTATTGTGGGGGATGGTCAGGCAGGAAGTGCGAGCATTCCATCTCACGGCGGAATACCCCAACGCAGGGGGGAGGTGCGTTCAAACACCCACGGTAAGCGGATGGAGAACGGCGTGGGCTACCGGATGAGTCATCGCTCGAACGGATCGGACCAACGGGCGAGACGTGGCAGCCGGAATAGAATG